>MU225243.1:1124534-1143188 GCA_018584345.1 Thuja plicata
ATATATATATTTTGTTATGTTTTATATTTTTTAATGTATTGTTAGTTCCTTCCATGAAAGAGATACCGAATGTTAAAAGCCAATTAAATCTCAGCATTGTTCAATTAAATCTCAGCATTGTTCAGATGTTTTGTTAGTTCTTTTGCCAAGTTTAATGAGGGAAAGTTGCAAGCTTTTTATGTCTAAAATATATGAAAATTGTTTATTCAACATTTGATTGGGTTGGAGTGGGTGGCATCAGATTGTCAGTACTTGCAGCTTTGTTTGGAAACTTTATCTTTGATACGTTTTATCTAGAACTTAGCCAGTACCGTTTCGTCACACACATTTCAAAAGGAGAGAAGGCGGATTAAATAAATGATATAAATTACTTATCTCCTTTTTTATTGGTTCAATTGATTTGGTCTTATAGGACCCCTTTTGGAGCTTCAACAAATTTAGTTTTTTCTCAATAGTTTTTAACATAGTTTTGTAATAACTATTATATTTTCATTAAAACATTCAATTATTTATAATATTTAACTATTATTTATTTAAAAAATTTATTATGATTATGATTATATATATATATAATAAAGTACTATATCATATATGCTATATTATATAATTATAGTATTTTATACAAGGTTTCTTTTTAATTTTTTATCTATAATATTTTTACTTTTATTAAATAACTATTAATTGAAATATATATAATATTTATAATAAAATTAAAATTAAATTTACATATATAATTATAACTAATTACGGCAAGTACACGCCACTACGTGGCACTTGTTTATAATTTAAATTTCACTTTACATTTAAAATTTATAATTATATTTTTAATTTTTTACAATTATAACTATACAAAGTTTCTATTTGCATGTTAGTTTTGTGGAAATTTTATGCATCCAAATCCCTTTATTTTTTTATGAATGAAATAATTTTTTGCAATTTACAAAAAAATTAATATAAATATAATATAAATTCTATATCATATATAAAAATATAAATACAATTTCAAATATATATACAATTTTATAACATTATATAATTAATCAACTCGGCGATATAATTGGATAAGACTGGGAGATTAATTATGTTCTAAGTGAAGTGCGCAAATTCATTCCATTATTTCACGAATACAAGATATCTCACTGCTAGAGAGAGGCAAATGGGCTTGCCGACTACCTGGCGAATTTGGGAGTTTTACTACGACATGGTTCTTTTGAATGGGAACATAATCAGCTAGTATCTACTCTTAGGTCCAGTAACAACTTGGTGAGATTCTTAAGGGAGTTATCTTCATGACTTTCTTTGCACTACAGATGGATTGTGCCTTTGCAGTTAGTTTTCATTTTATGTTGTAGTGTGGGTTCATTGGCACCAGGGAATGGTTTAGAGGGCTCTTGTAGTGGACATCAGTACTTTGGTAGATGCACAGGCCACTGTGGGAGACTGGATAGGCTGACGAGTTGTTTCGGTTGTGCTTTGGGGTATAATTTTAGGTCGCATGTTGGAATTTTTCCAAATTCTTTATAAGGCCTCAAAGGGTGTTAGTATTTAGTTTATCTTGCCTATCCTTTTGGGTGAGCTTCTTGTATATTTGTTTCCTTTCTGCTGTGACGGGGGGTTTTCTTCCTGCTTCTTTCCCCCCGGAGCTCTTTTGAAGCAGTTTTATATATAAAAGTATAATGGCAATGCCATTTTTATCAAAAAAATAAATATATATTATGTAATTAATATAAATATAATATAAATACTATATCATATATAAAAATATAAATACAATTTCAAATATACAATATAAATATACTATATCATATATGCGATATTATGTAATTTTAATATTTTACAACTCTTTATTTATTATTTAAAAATAGAAATGAAACTATAATATATACAAACCTAACTTATTAAATATTATTTTTAAAGTTTTTTTATTTTAATTTATAATAATTTTAGTTTTTCTTAAATAATTATTAATTAAAATATATTAATATTGAGAATTAAATTAAAAATAAATTTATTACAACAAGCTTACCTAGATAACTTTCCAATAGGTAAGACAAATTTTTATTAAAATATTGTAACTATTCCATTTTATACAAGTTTCTTAAAAAGATAGCTATCACAATAGCTTTGGAATGTTCCTTTAGCAAGAAGTTAGTGAGACATCTAAAAATAGTTTTAGATATCATTATTTATAAATGGGCAGGCTTGGAAATGATCTGTCGCCTATTGATGTATTTATATGTACTATTGATCCAATCAAAGAGCCTCCAATGATTGTTGTGAATATTGTATTGTCCACTAGGTCATCCTTATGCCACAAAAAAACTCTCATCTTATATTTCTGATGACGAAGGACCTGTACTTACCTTCTACGCTCTGTTTGAGGCATTAGTATTTGAAAAGATTTGGATTCCTTTTTGTTACAAATATTTGATTCAAGAGAGGTGTCTAGATGAATAATTTTTAGAATGTGATGTGTATGATAGCAGAAGATCTATACTGAATCTACTGTTATCAGTGACTACTATGCTATCAACTAGAACTATTTCATGCATAGTTAGATGCAACTTTATCAGTTCACATTTTATGAGTAAAACATTTTTGTATTAGTAGTGAGACTATTTGTATTGGTATATAGCCTTTCTTGTTTTCTGAGTAGTTAGCCCAATCAGAAGTGAGCTAAACAATGAGAAATCCTATAGTGAGCCCTTATATAAATCACCTTAGCTGGTGCCACATTAACTAGTGTTCATTTAACGAGAATTAGCTTCTCCATGGTTTTTCCTAGTTTGAGTTTCCACGTAAATCCTGGTATTCATTGTATTATTGTACTTTCATATTTTATTAGTTATAAATTTCTAATTGGTTTAAGTATTTACCTAATTAATGTAAGTCAAGGAAATTGTTTTTGAATAACTTATTCACCTCCCCCTCTTATTATTCGGCATGTTCGATAACCTCTTCACTATCATAGTAAGATTCCAATCCTCCTCAACAACTATTTTCTTTGGTGAAAGTAGGAGAACCGTAAGGATTACAAGGTTTGTTTCAGATGGAAACATATCATCCTCTTACTACAACATCCACCCCAACTTGGTTGACTAAATCTATCTAGCCAAGGAAAAGGACCCATAAAAAAATTGATGCACATGATCTATTGCTAGTTTGAAGGGGACACTACAAAGGGGAGTCAAGTCAAAGGAAAGTACATGCTAATAGATGATGGAAATGGGATACCCAAGTAGAAACCCCTACAATTTGTAAGAAAATAAAATATTATCCCCAAAGAACTACATATAGATAGAGTTAGACCTAGGCATTCCAAATTGTAAGGGTGAGAAGGCTTTGATGGGCTTAGCAGTTACATCAATTTTTAGAAGGCTAGATAAAGATAAATATTTGTAGATAGAGAATGATGAGACAAGATCTATTATTTTTGAATTAGTGGGTCCCATTGACCCAAATGATCCTACATCTAGTATTTAGGTAGCCATGATGCAGGCAAACAATTGCCCCATGTTGACCCTTTTGTAAAAGCATGTATAGATTGGAGAGCGAATATAAAATAAATGGGGAAAATAGTTGTCAGGAATTTTTTTGGTTTTGTATTAGGTAGCGGTTTGAAAGTCAAGCATTTAGGATGAAATAATTTTCAGTAATGAGGATACATGAATCAACCAAGTGTTTCATCTATGGAAGTACATTCTCCCTATTTTGAAAATAATTTTAAGAAGACCAATGTTGATAAGTTGTAGAAAACATATTTTTGGATGCAGAAACCATCAGTCTCTTGGCAATATGGTCAAGATTAAACAAGTTGGCTATTAAGGATCTCTAGAAAAAATAAAATTCTTATTTTGTATAACATACTCCATAAGAACTTTAATAAGAAGGGTTGAAGATTTTTGAGTATCTCTTTCATGCTCATTTTGGAAATATGAGGCTCATACAGTTATGCAAAATATTGATGACATTGTTCTTGAGTTTAAGAACCTTCTGTAGGGCTAAAAATATAAAAGATTCTATCGATTGGATGATGGGTGTAAGAAAGACCTTGCCAATATGCAATAAGACTTTCCTTATTTTGAGCATACTACTAAAAATTGAAAAATATTTAAGAAGAATTAATAGACCCAACCAAGATTTTATAAGATATCAAACATCAATGATGTAGAGATAATGATTGCATTCACAAATGTGTTTTCAAAGGGTAAGTGCAAGAAGTTGAGTCCACTTATGGTGGAAATTTCATACTTAGTCAAATTCATGAAATCACACTCAACGAAATGGGTTCTCGCTTAGAATGAATGGTTTCTCGAACTTAACTTTGGGATCCTGACCCTAAAATTTTATAGATGGGGTCCTGTTTCAAAACAGGATCCCATTTTAAAAAAATTGGGATCTCGTTTGAAAATTGGGACACCATTTTGAAAAAAAAAATTATTTTTTTAAAGAAAACCTTCCATCGATTCATTTATACATTATGATTTTAAAAAAATGTAAACTTGGTAATGTTTATTGAATGAGATCTTGTTTCTAAAATAATTGAATTTCAAGCCCTTTTTTACTGTTGGCTTTTGGTTTGGAAAGAGGCTTGGGTACTCAAACCATGGCCTTGGACCTAGTTTGACCTGCAACATGAAGGCTATGCTAATGTCCATACAAAATAATGACTTTAGACATATATCTAAAGATGTTTTCAGAGGAATATTTTGAAAAAATAAAAACCCATTATAGATCAGACTATGTAGATTCCAAACATGATTTTTTAAAAAATTTGATTATTTTTTTGTATTTTTCATTGAATTTCTACTGAAATGGGTCTTAAACTAAACATAACGGGCTATTTTTTTATTTAATATCTTTTTTTTTGAAATTTTCTTGCAAATAAAATTATATGACATAAAACTAGAGACAATTATACATACTTTAATATATTTTTTTAAAATCATATATTTTGGTCAAATTATGTTTGCCGTACACGAGAGATTTTAAAAACAATAATTATGCCTAATAAAAAATTAATGAAAAATATATATTCAACAAAAATTACAAAAAAAATATTGTCATCAATATTAACTGTGTTACATACTATTTCCAAAAGGGATTCAAAGAAATAGTTTCATTTAGGTCAAATTTGCTTGTTGTACACAGGCATAGTATGGTCCTGAAATATGGACTTTTAAAATGTGGGTTTTAGTAATACTTATTGAAAATAAAATTTTATCATTTGGGTATTTAAATAAATTACATATTTGGTAAATAGGCTTCGAGTACTACAACTTATATTACTATTATTTTTAAAGATTAAATATCTAAGTGCTTCAAATATTCATCTCAAATAGGATGAATTTGAAAAAAAGCAGGAAAATTAGTTCCACCTTTTGGCCAAAAAGTGGACTCAACTTCTTGCTAGAACTTCAAAGCTTGGGCCAACCTATAAAGCCATGAGAAATATTTTGGAAATATATTTTACAAATTGTCCAGCAACTAAGAAAAAAATGTAGAGGTACAAAGAACACCTTTTTTTTCTTCTCAGGGAGTTTTTTTAATATGGAGTATTCATCTATATGCTTCTTTTTGTATCTCCACCTATCACCAAGGTCATGTAGGGATAAGTATAAATTTTATTGTAGTTAGAACTCAATAAAATCCATAAAAATGGATCTAGGTGAGTTCAAGAGATGTTGCGCAATATAAATCTCATTCTATAATTTAAGGGCATAATTGTGGGTGGAATAAGAGTCTTTTCAGGTTATAAAATCATGCAATTCATTGTTAATATATAATGTACAAAAATGCCTAGAAATCCCAGTTATGGGTTTTCTAATGCCAAGTTTGAAATTTCTATTTTAAATAAAATTGTTTATATAGTAATTGTTGAGATTTACCTATTTAAAATTAAAATATATATGGTGTTTGATTCTCATTGTGTAAATCTACTGACTTTGTGATATAAATACAATTTCAATTCAAGAGCCTAGTGTGTGTTTGTGGGATTTTCTAAATCAATCTTATTAGTTGGTATTAGCTATTGAATGCTAATTTTTTGTGGTGTATAAATTGATTAGATCAGTCTAACTATTTTCTTGAAGCATAAATTCATCTTGCTTATGTGCATGGATCGTATGGATTGCAATATGATAATTTTTGAGAAATTATTTTTTATTTATTTCTCTTGAAGATTGCACTATGTCATTATGACTCATGGGTGTCTAATTTATAATTTCATGGTTAATGTGGCCTAATCAAATCTTTCTTCCAAAATATTAGTATTTGAATGGTTGATGTCCTAAGTTGTTATTTAATCATTTACTTTCTTTGAAATCTATTCCAACCTGTTATCTTTTAAATTCTAGAGTTAGTTTCATATAAGTTAGATTAGGAGTAGTTTATTGCATCATTAATTTTTATTTTGGGTATCTCATGTTCCAAAAATAAAAAATAAAAATAGTCATATAAACAACAAACTTATAGAATTAAGGGCATGAAGGTGACTATGAGGGCATGAAGGTGATTGATAGCAACTTAAGGGTGCTTATCTTGGTGCTGGATGGGAACACTACTCACATTACAGTGGATGATGATACCTCTATAGACCCCAACATTGCTGTCCCAAGGACTCATACTAGGGCGAGTGCAAAAAAGGTGAAATCGGGTAGCACAAAGAAAATAAAAGATCTTAGAGAGGCTATTGAAAAATATAAGACTATGATGGCTGACTCTGCTGAGATTATGGAAAAGCAGACTTAACTCTATTTTGAGGCTAGTAATCTTTTGTCTAGGTTTCATCTTTTGGTTGGTTGTAAGTGCTGGGGTTTTTTTTTTAATGTATCCATCTTTTACCCCTAGCTGTTATTTTTTGTTATCTGTTCATTTTTTGTAGTGTTGTTTCCTGCAGTTACTATTCCCTTCAAAAACTGGTTTAGCCTCAATCGAAAACAAACTTATAGACTTCTACAAAAATTTATTTTCGGCAATCTCTTATTGAGCCAACAAAGCCCTACCTTGAGAAGTTTTACATTATCTTCTAAGACCTATCCAACAAAGCTATGAACCTTGGGAGTGAGTAATTTCACTCTTTCAAGAGAGGGACCTCTATTAGCATATCCCTTCCATTGTATCATGTGAATATCATAGTAAAAAATAGTATCCTTAACATTTCTTTGGTTTGGAGAGTTGGTGTTGAAGTCGACAAGGGATGTTACCACCATTTGGAGTGTTTCTATTTTTCTCCTCTACAATAAGACAAAAAAAAGTGGTGAGGGATGGAGGATCTCTCTCTCTCTCTCTCTCTCTCTCTCTCTCTCTCTCTCTCTCTCTCTCTCTATGAAAGAGAATCATAAAGAAAAGAAGAAAACCTCATGGGAAGAAACCTACCAAATGAGGATAAAAGATGAGGATTTCAAAAGCCCATTTGAGAATTTAGTGTACGAAATGTTTTGTAATAAGGCACACTCAAATCAATAATGGGCTAACTAATATGCAGGAGTAGCTCATTTAGTAGAGAACTCCAACAATATATGGAAGGTACTAGGTTTGTGTCCTAGCAGGTCCATATGAGAAACACCTAAACAAGTGGAATTAGAGCTAAGCTAGGAGCCCCCTTAAGGGATGTTCTAAATAAGCCACACTATGGGTTGATCAAGAGAGGCTAGTAGCTTAGTTGGTAGATAAATCTAGCAACAAATGGAGGGTCCTAAGTTTGAGTCCTATTCTCAATTTTGGGATTGTTTCTAGTCCTTTTAATGTCATTCCTTTGGATGTGATTTTTTCTAATTCATAGACTTTGGATAAGACTATTATTTTGACCCCGGTTTGTCCTTTATTGTTTCTATTCTATATTTAGTTGCTCCCAATTTAAATTTCAGATACTCTCTATTTTCTCTTTTTGTACAAGGTGCTCTCTGCTTCTATTAAAAATATACTAAAGAAAGCATATTTAATTTTGAATTTTCAAATAATACTAATTAAAAACTAAATTTAAATTATGAATTCTCAAAATTTATAAATTTAAAATTTAATATACATAAGTGTTCAAACAAAAAAAATTATATCAATGAAAATTCAATATATATAAAAGTTGTTGAAATATACCAACTTCATCTTCTCAAAACATCTTAAAACTTAATCCAAGAAATTTTTATCTCCAATAACTTATTTTTCAAATTTTCCAACTTCAATGTAACAAAAAAATAATCGTTTAATCAATATTTGTTTTAGATATAAAAAAATGAACAACTTAAATTGGTGCCTTGGAATTCCTATCGTCATGAAGTGAAAGGAACATAGTGCATGGTCAATGCTTTCGGATGGCGAAAAGATAAAAGGCCCAGATAAATGAATAGCATCAATTTTATCAATATTTGTTATTGTGGCTGCCGTGCTGTCTAATGATTTAAAGTTTATGCCATGCAACTTTCTTTCTTTGCACTAGTAAAACGTATCTTCAAAAAATTATTACTCTCGTCTACCTTGAAAATTTAGCATCTACAGTTTACCGATAAAAAAAAACAAAATTTAGCATCTAGAAGAGCCTCGCGTTATTCAATGTGAACTGCAAATTTTTTATTGGAAAGGTAGAAGATGACAGCAAGGTACGAAATATTATTTGTGTGACATTCTCGCAAATATAAAGCAAATATAAAGGAAATGTTTTTTTAAGTATTACACTGACCTGTATAGCTTTATTCTCCGTTTAAACTATTATCATTCAATAGGATCTTAATTATTTTTGTTGCCTCTTTATTACATAATAGAATTTTAATTTTAAAGAATTTTGTTTAAAAATATTAATCTTAAAGCCCGATTCTAACTGCTTAACATTTCCGTAACAAATATTTCATTGATTCATAATATTTTTTCCCCACTTACTAACTTTCAAATATAAAAATAAAAAAAATGCATAAACATTTAAAAAGTATAACAATACATTTTTCAACTTTATGTGCAAACATATTTTCCAAGTCTCAACATCTTTATTCGTCAAGATATTTCTTAACCAATGAAAATAAAATGACGGTCCTTTATACTCATAGCTGCAGAATCCCTATATTAAAATTGAGTATTAAAATACATAGCACATCTTTATTTTTTATCATTGTTGTAAGGTAAGGGTTTAAAATATATAAAAATGCCACTCATATATTCTCTGTCAACCTCCGTATGCCCGCAAAAAGATATGCCATTACGATTTGGACCGTTGATTATTTGCAAAAGAACCTAGGATGATATATGGATATGCCAACTTTTTTTAAAACGTTTTAACTATTACCAAAGTAAATTCTCGAGGCCTCACGAGTGTTTTAATATTTGACTTCACTATAGATAATCTGTAGCTCTGGGTGCAAAGAATTTGCCATTTTAATTTCATGGAAAAAGTAATATCTTAGAGCTAAATATTTTCTCAGAGGAGCATAAATATGCTGGGACCTAAAACATGTTTTCCAATAGAGCTGAAAAATGTATTGCTATGTTTTAGTTTTGTATAACAAAATCTATCGTGATTTACTTTTTAATATATTGTTATATTTGTTTTCTTGTAAAAGTATTTGAGTATATGTGTGTGGGAAGTTAGTGGTTGAGGGAAATATATTTTGTGTTACTAAATGGAAATATTGTAAGGTAAATGTTAAACAGTGAGCTAGCATCATGGTTTAAGTATAGATGAAATATTTTCTTTATTTTTTTGAAATTTTAAATAAGAATTTTATTTTATAAAATAGAAATTACGTGTAAGAGATATGGTTGACATATATTTTGTTTATAAGTATTTTAAAATTTTGAAGTTGTTTTTCTATGGGGTGATATACATTACTTACTATAAATTTGTACAACTTAATCAATTGTGTTAAAGTTTACAGTTATTGAAAACTATTACTTCTAATTTTTGTAATCTGTTTTCAACCTTTAATGTCTTATTTGACTTGCATATTAGTTAAATTGTAACTAGTGTCTCTTTAAAAACAGGATAACACTTTATAATGAAAATATAGTAGATAATGGACCTTTGGTCTACTCATGAAATTGAATGGCTCCAAATGGACCCACCATGAATCAAGTCTTACTAAATGAAAAAAATCCAATACTTATTAATCCTTTAAATGTGTTACATTAATAGTTCTATCTCTAAACACTTTATTGCTTCAATAACATGTTAATTAATTTTATTTTTTCCATCAACTCAACCACTAAATATATAAAAATGAGAGAAATTATAATTTACATTACGAAGAAAACATTGTTTCCGCCAAATTCATCTCAATCGTTGACCTTTACCTATAAATACAGTGTTGTGATGCATTGTGTTCCATCTTTCACAGTTGAGGTAGGATGAAGATGGAGTCTAGAGACTTCCCTCTTTACACAACATTTGAAAAGCCTTATGCAAAAATTATGAGAGGTTTTGCCTGCATATATTTTGCTGCAATTTTGGCTCTTGTATTCTATCGCGTTAACTATACGCCAAGAGAAGGCTATCTTCCATGGATAATGGTATTTTCTGCAGAGCTGGGTTTTGCCTTCGTTTGGGTATTAGAGCAGGCCTTCAGGTGGCGACCTGTCACTCGATTCACTTTCCCAGATAGACTTTCCAAGAGGTAAGGCAAATTGTTTTTTGATATACTGTAACTATTCCATTTTCTACAAGTTTCTTAAAACGGCAGCTATCACTATAGGTTTGGAATGTTTCATTTGGCAAGAAGTTGGTGAGACATCTAAAAATAGTTTTAGATATCATTATTTATAAATGGGCAGGTTTGGAAATGATCTACCGCCTGTTGATATATTTATATGTACTGCTGATCCAATCAAAGAGCCTCCAATGATTGTTGTGAATACTGTACTCTCCACTCTTGCTCATGATTATCCCACAGAAAAAATATCATGTTATGTGTCCGATGACGGAGGATCTGCACTTACCTTCTACGCTCTGTTTGAGGCATCGGTATTTGCAAAGATTTGGGTTCCTTTCTGTCACAAATATTTGGTTCAACAGAGGTGTCCAGATGCATACTTTTCAGAATGTGATGATCTCCAAAATAATAGCTTGTTGTTTGTAGCTGAGCGGGAAAAGCTCAAGGTAAGATAGGAGATTGAGCTATCAATTAAAATAGATAATATTCATATTAAAGATACATGTGGGTTGTAGAATTTGTATTAGTTAACATGCTTTGATTTTAATTGCGAGAATTTTTTAAGTGAAATTAGTATAAATTTTTTTTTAATATTTTTATTATATTGGATGATTTATTTGGGGGAAGGGTATCAGTATTATAGTTGATATTATGTATTCCATGTTCTTTAATAATATATATACTTTTATATGTTAAGTGTTTTTAATTATTGTTTTGGTTTTTGGATAGTTATGATCAATAAGATCAGATATATAATGTATATAAAAGTGAAAAAGTAGTCATTTGAGATGGCTTCAGATAGATGTTTTTTATCGGGCTGCTCAAATTGACCACAACAAAATTGGTACAACTATCTAATACACAAATAAATGCTCTAATAATAATGAGTTATTGGTACCAATAAAGATTCAAATTGATCCAATTATTTACTTTATTTTCAACTAGGAAATATATCATGACACAGCTATTGGTGAACTAATTAAGTTATAATTGATAAAATCAAATAATTAAACAGAACAATAATCAGACCCCTTCGCTTATAAACCGATACATCATTGAGTATAAGCTGAATTATTTAGTATAAGTTTGAAAGGAAACAAATAACATCACAGATCACGAAATCTTGATTCGTACGATGCTTTTGTTTTTCTTTTGCTAGACAATGTACGAGGGGATGAAGCATCGTATAAATAGCACTGTGGAGAGCGGCATTGTTCCAGAAGCCATTTGCAATCGGCATGATGGGTTTCGAGAATGGAGTTCAGGGATCACTTTGGGAGATCATCATAGTATAGTTCAGGTAACTAAAAACATACTGACTTTCACAATACACTTCATGCCAATTACATTTTTCTTTAGTTATATTTACACATAAATATTACTTTGCTACATGGGTTTACTATAGATGTTGATAGAGAGGGGAGAGGACGTTGACCATGATTTGCCCAGTCTTGTATATGTGTCTCGTGAAAAGCGACCTGGACACCCACACAATTTTAAGGCCGGTGCTCTCAATGTTCTGGTATTTTTCTTGCTTCCATCTCATTTCTCTAATCTTATTAGTCTAGTGAATAATAGTCATTCTTATTGGGGTTTAAACGCTGTTTGCAGATTAGAGTTTCTGCTTTGATGAGCAATGCTCCATTCATACTTACATTGGACTGTGATATGTATGCCAACAACTGTGAAGCAATTCGTGAAGCTATGTGCTTTTTCATGGACCCTCAAACTGGGCACCAGTTTGCCTTTGTTCAGTTTCCTCAAAGGTTCCATGGCATTACAAAATATGATTTGTATGCCAATCATCTCCACAGAATTTTGGATGTACGTATATGCAACCAATGTTATATTAACAGCAACACAAGGGCTGTTTATGCACAAAACTCAAAAATAATCACAATTACTATGTATGTGCAGATACAATTTAAAGGGTTTGATGGAGCAGAAGGTCCATTCTATGTGGGCACAGGATGCGTGCACCGGAGGGATGTTCTATGCGGAAGCGAGCCACAAGATTTAGGTAAATCACCTATTGAATTTGCAGATTTGAAAGTGGAAAAATCATGTTCATCCGAGACATTAAATAGAGCAACAACACTGGCCTGTTGCACTTACGAGGAGAACTCTCTTTGGGGTAAAAAGGTAAAACTAAATTTCTACGGTCCAATATGTGTATTATTACTTTGGAAGCTATAGTATGATATACACATCTAGATTATATTGTTATCTTGCATCTCTTTCTATGGGCTTGCTTTTGGTTACTGTTAATTGTTTTCTTAATTTATGATAAGTATTAGTTTAAATAATTAATTAGTTGGTCTAATTTGAAATATTATATATATGTGCCAAGTTTCAAATGTTAGGGCTATTTTTAGTTTATTTATAATGTCATTATCTGACCATTTGTTTTGAGAATCAGAGGGTATGCAATCAATAGAAGATCTCTCATCCTCTTATATTAGATCTATCGTCTTCTTTAAAATATGCCTTTATCTTATCCCATTATAATAATCTATTTATGGTGATTAGGTCTTATAAACTTCATAGGTGCACATGGGAGTTATCTTAAGAATACCCTAAACTAAGTAGCTAGTACCCACATCATAGGTATATGTGATAATTACATATACACAATAGAAATAGTTTACACATACATCATATATGTACAATATCATAATTCATTGTTTATCCTTGCGTCTTCATATGTATATACATAATAAGAAATGAGATTCCTTATGTCATTAAAAAACCTCTCAACATATTCATCATTTAATTTCATCATATTATAGTTAAAAAGACTATAAAATATGAGATAGAAAATTGACGAAAATAAAGTTTCAACCACAAATTTTCAATTATTTCTTTTAGGGCTTGTAAAAACCCAATGCGCTCATAAAAACACTTGATTGTTCTTCAGGTTGGCATGATCTATGGGTGTGCAGTGGAGGACGCTTTAACTGCATTTACAATTCATTGTAGAGGTTGGAAGTCTGCTTATTGCACTCCACAAAGAAATGCCTTTCGAGGGCGAGCACCTGTTAATTTGAATGATACTTTGATTCAACATAAGAGATTGAGTGCAGGTTCGCTCGAATTTTTAGTTAGCAAGTTCTGCCCATTTGTGTATGGGATCGGTCGTGTTAGTATAAGACTCAGAATGTGTTATGGCTATTACTGTTTATGGGCTATGTCCTGCCTGCATATACTTTTTTATGGCTTGGTTCCAGCTCTATCAACCCTCGGCGACATTTCAGTATTCCCTCAGGTATCTATTCAATGATGATTGTAAATGATTAATACCTTATTATATTTTACGTAGCACTTAAACTTGCAGGTAAACAGTGACACTTTTACCATTAGATATTGTTCATTATTTATGAGGGGCCCAGTTCCTTAGATAAAAAAACAACCCCCATCGAAGATAGCATAGATGTTTCCTCTATCAAACTCTTCTAAACATCCAAACAAGCACGAGCCTTATAATAGATGGACGAGGCTTATATAGGTTGCTCCTACATGTTTTTCTTATATAATGTTATGTTTTATGGCAGATTTCAAGTCCATGGTTCCTCCTCTTTGGGTTTTTATCACTATCTGCATATGCATACAATGTAGTTGAATTTGTGATGGCTGGAGGGTCAGTGAGAAGTTGGTGGAATGAGCAAAGGATGTGGGCAATAAAGGGGACCTCATCATATCCATTTGCATTGATTCAAGTCCTTTGTAAATTTATGGGTATTTCTGAAGTGGGTTTCGAGGTAACGAGCAAAGTGTTAGATACCGAAGCAGCTAAGAGATACAAGGAAGAAATCTTTGAATTTGGAGTGGCTGCAACGATGTTTATTCCTCCTGCAACTATCATAGTTATCAACTTGATATCACTGTTGAGTGGAATGATACAATATGTGAAAGGTGGGTTTCCAGCTGTTGAGGATATGTTTGTGCAGCTCATGTTATCAAGTTTTATTGTGATGAATGGATTTCCTATTTTGGAAGGGATGTTCACGAGGACAGATAAAGGACGTATGCCTACTTCAATTACAATGACCTCCAGCATGGCAGCGGCGCTTGCATCTTCTATGGCGATAAAATTTACTGTCTGGTGAAAGAAGTTTGAATGCATTTTACTTAATATTTTATGGTCTATGTGTTGAAGTTCCAATGGAAGTATTGTATTTAATTTGGCCAGTTTCGAAAACCAGAATAATTTTAACGGCAAGAGAGCAAATGGTTAAAGGTTTGAATCATTAATTTTCAAAGTGATATCAAATGTAGAATTTGAAGTGTTCATTCTTGGTCTCCCATTATTACGTAATAATATTTAAGTTGTTATTTAAGGACTTATTTTTTCGATTATATAATTATTGATTGTTTATAAAAAAAATTCAGTTTTTTTTTGCCTTTATATTATTAATATATTTTATTATTAATTTTGATTGGTCTATTTGTGTGTGGGTGTGTATGTGAACATTTATATATATGTGGATAATGTATATGTCAATATGTACATGTATATGGTATGTATATATTTGTATGTGCATACATCTATGTATACATATAAAATATATTCTTTGTTCTCTTTTGATATATTGTATTAGGTTTTATCTTCAACCTTATTATTCTTTATGAACATTTATGAATATTAATAATAATTTTAATGTACTTTTATATTTCAGAATTCTTCAAGTAAATTAAAAATCATACCATATTCATATTCATATGAAAGACATTATCATTTAGATATGTAGAAAAGTTCATGAATTCAATAATACTACAATGAATAATCAATAACATTTCATAGAACATGAATTAAGATTCAGCACTATAATGTCTTTCAATTATTAAAACTTAATTAATAATTAAATATTTTTAAAATAGAACATATTATTCTCATTTAATAATATTTTTATAATAATTAATATAATAAAAAATATTTCGAGGAAAATCTTACCTCTGATCCACTCGTATGCTATGATAGGATGACAGGTGGTTTTTTCCTCTATATAATGTTTCGTCTTTATTTTCACACAAGTTTACCGTCTCAAGTTGGTGCGAGCTTGTGGAAATTATCTTAAGCTTGTGGTTCATGGTTGGGTTTTTCCTCTTGATGGGGCATGGGTTTTCCATGTAAGGCTTGGTAAAAATGATGGATTGGCTTCCCTAATTCATTTCACACAAGTACAATCTTTTCAATTGGATCAATGCATAGTCACGATCAATAAATTCTAAGAACAAGTATTGAGGTGGTTGGCTAGCTTGTTGTATACAATTGATGCAAGCATAAATTTTTCATCATGATGTTTTCAAAGATATATTAAAACATAACATTCTTCCAAGAAAATTATTAATTATATTCTTTTGAATGACAACTTTTATTTTCCTAATTAATGAGAAATGTTGATGCTCCACTTGTCTACACATGATTTTTTTTTTTGTAGAAGATTGTGTCCATCCACACAAGATGTGCATTTGAAAACATCATAATGATCTATTTCATTCAATTTTGAGGAGTCCTCCATTAACTTTTGGGTTTTCATCCTTTCCTATATATTAGTTTCATTCCTTTTATTAAGGAAAATGCTCTTGTGATAATTTCCTTCCATTTTGGCTAAGTGATAGCACTAAAGATTTCAATTTTTTACATTCAATTTTGAGGAGTCCTCCATTAATTTTTGGGTTTTCATCCTTTCCTATATATTAGTTGCATTCCTTTTATTAAGGAAAATGCTCTAGTGATAATTTGCTTCCATTTTGGCTAAGTGATAGCACTAAAGATTTCAATTTTTTACATTCAATTTCGAGGAGTCCTCCATTAATTTTTGGGTTTCATCCTTTCCTATATATTAGTTTCATTCCTTTTATTAAGGAAAATGCTCTAGTGATAATTTCCTTCCATTTTGGCTAAGTGATAGCACTAAAGATTTGAATTTTTTTTCAATTTTTTACAATCAATTTTGAGGAGTCCTCCATTAATCTTTGGGTTTTCATCCTTTCCTATATATTAGTTTAATTCCTTTTATTAAGGAAAATGCTCTAGTGATAATTTCCTTCCATTTTGGCTAAGTGATAGCACTAAAGATTTAAATTTTTTTTAGTTTGGATTGGGTTTGCATCTATAAAACAAGGCCATAAAAAAGTTCAAATCTCTCCTCTTATTCTTCACCCACAAGAAGGATTCTCTAGTGCACTTGTATGATATTTTCCTAAATTGAGATGAAGACAATGAAAAAGAAGAAGGAAAAACTTACAATTCAAATATAAATGCTGACATGGAAGCCAATTTAATCTTGTTACCTTTTTATTGTCTATGGTTTTGTGGGTTATACGGAATATTACCACATGGTCCAAGTAATGACTCTTATACCTTTCCTTTAGATTTCCTAGCATTTCTCTCTATAGTTTATCTAATAACCTTTGGTATCACATAGTTTATCATACATTTTTTTTTTAAATAATTTTTCTATTACCATGGTTCTTATATTCTAGAACCAAGATGAAGGTCCAATTTATACCTTTCTTATTTGAAATAACTCAAGTATAAATATTTAGTATTTGTTATAGTGGGTCAAAATATTCTCCTCTAATAATTTAAGTATTTTAGATCTTGGTTTCTACAAGGGGAACCTCTTGTTAATACTTTAAAATCTATAATGTTTTTATTCCATTAATATAATATAATTTAGGCCCAATGCCTTTTATCAAAATAATAATAGTAATAACAAATATAACTTATTTAATGCACATATTAACATCAAGAGAAATCCTTTCTGAAACCAACGAGGGAGCGATGGGCGGGAGTCTGCTTTTGAAACCAACGAGGGTTTCTGATGCTTGTCGATCTCTGATCAGCAAAGAAGAGCTTAACGATGATGATGAGGAGCCGCCTGATGGCAGAAGTGGAGGGATCGCTTGGCCGGATAGGTACCTGCCTTGCTGGAGGATTTTCTTGCCCTGGCAGGATGCAGTTTCTGTTTCTGTGCGTCTGGGTGTGTCCTCTTCTTGGAGTGCTCTGTTCTGGGTCTGCGTGACCAGGAAAGACTCTTTCTTGGAGTGCTCTGTCTGCACGCTTAAGTTTGGGATGAGTGGGGTCTGCGGTGGTGTTTGGGTTGCGATTCGGTCGGCTGGGGAAGAGGTGCATAGAAGGGTCTGCGTGGGTAGAGGGAGAGGCGGTGATCCCAACCCAAAGATGTGGCCTTCTAGTGTTATGTTGGAAGTGACTGTCCTGCTTGTGGGTTTGGTGAACGGTATTCCTCCTGACCTGTCCACTGTCTGTATGGGTGTTTGCTTTCCCTGGATCTCTTTTTTCCTTTCCTGGTGCGAATGTTTCTTGGGGCTCTCTTGGAAGGGGAGATATTTTTCTCTTGCCGGTGTGTGGATGCGGTGGCAGAGGAGTCACTCTGTCTCTCCTCAGGCAGACTTGTGGATGGTGCTGGAGTTCAGATCTGTCTGCTCTGTGCCTTTGGTTCCCTGGGATTGGGCGCTCAATGCCTATGTGGGTTTGTGGGGTACTGTTTCTTGGCTGAGGAGAAGACTTGTGCTTTTTCTTTTGGTCAGAAATGATAGGTGGATGCTGAGATATTGTGACAGGGTTCTTCCTATTGTGGCCTTTTCCTGGGACCCTCAAGTGAGGGTTTCCTTTTGGGCCTTCGACTCTCTCATATGCTGTGGGAGTTTGGTGATGGGTTTTTCGTTCCAGTCCAGTTTGGGATCCCTATTGAGGTGGGGTTCCTCACTGGTGCCGTTGGCAGTGGAAGGAAGATCCTTGTATTTTCTCTCAGACCTCTTTCGGGCTGGTTTGAGAAGATCTTTGATTATACAGGCTGTTGTTTTCCTGCTCTGCTCCTTTGTTTTTTATGGGTGTGCTGTTAATCCTCTATTTTTAGTTGGTAGAGGACCTTCCCCCTTTGGGTGGAAGAGGTAGGGTTTTACTCTTTTATGGTGGCCAGGGGACGGCTGATAGTTTTAAAGGGCTCCCCCTGGGTTGGTGTTTCTGGTTAAAGCAGGCTGTTTGCTGGGAGGCTGG
>MU225243.1:1143288-1157115 GCA_018584345.1 Thuja plicata
ATCAACTTCCTATTGAGGTGGAGGGTTCGTGTGTGATTCTGGAGGCGGCTGATTCTCCTATGGAGGTGGAGAGTGTTGGGGCTTTTTGCTTTGTTCCTATTGAGGTGGAACACTTTGCTGTTGAGCTACATTGGGAGACTGATACTTGTGTTGCGCTCGATCGACATGGCTTTGGTGGGAATCAAGGTGTTGTCATTGTGCAGTCTATGGTGCCTTCTATGTGTTGTCATGTGTAGACTATGTGCTTTCATAGTGTGCTGACTATGACTTTCTACTGGTTCCTTGACTTTCCTCCTTAACTGCACTTTGGTTGTTGTGTTTTGGCAGTTCCCTTTGTTCCTATTAATATGTTGTTGACATGTTCATTGTGACTCTGCTTTGTTGTACCACGGGCCAGCACCCTCTTGCTGCTTATTTTAATCAAAAACAAATATAACTTATTTTTCTTCTGCAAACTTTGCCTGCATTAGTTGATTTTTTTCAACTCGAGGTTGCAAGGCCTGCAACGTCTTCCCCATAACTTTTCCACTCACATTTCATGTTGGAGTGGGACATATTTTAGCGTGACATTCTTTTCCTAAGGCGCAAATCCTTCATCATCAAAAAACTCCCATAGGCCTGCCATGTGTTATTACCACAGGAATTTAACACGAGTATTGAAGGTGAATTCCAAAGTTATTTTTCTTCTATGTCGCATGTCCAAGTCGTGAATTTATCGATCAATGGAGTAATCAGATCCACATTTTCTGAATAAATATTTCCCTTATAAATCTTGTAGAGCATATATAGGTAGGTTCAGTCCAAAAGAAGACCACCACTATCTGACAAGAAAATGGATCACCATGAGTGGAATTAGGAAGTTTATCTCTCGAATGATGAAGAATAAGTTAAGGGAATTTCAATTGGCATCGATGTGCATGAAAAAATCTATAATGGTTGTCATGATTAGATCATCACATGGCCACCATGTAGGTAATAGGTGTGTTTTCTAAATTCTATAAAGATGATGTATTAACGCATTACATATTCTTTTGATTCTATTCCATTGCGTTGTGTCTTTTTTTTTTTTTTTTTTGGCTTGCGAGATCTTTAAAGATTTTTTTTTGGGAAATCTCTTGTTCTATAAGGGAATGTATTCTACTAAGAGCTCTATAATATGAGATCCTTATTCAAGCCTTAACATGTTTTATCTTAATTATGTATTCAAATTGTGTTGCAATTCTCTCTCTTTTGCTTGATTGAAGAAAGTGCTCTATGTCCTTAAACATTAATGTGGTCTTCCTATTTTAGTTTTTTTGGTTCTTTTTCTTACAATTTTTTTCTTGGAACATGTAGAAATCTTTTAATATTTCATTTTTTTCAAAATATTGGCTATATTATACCATTTATAGTATGAGTCTTAGAACTGTCAATTATTGTGAAATTCCTTAGGTATCTATTCATTTTTTTATCAAAGCCCTATAGGTGTTACCCATTGAAAGGATTCAAATATCACACTCTATGTCTCTCTCATATTTTGTATTTTTTCTCCTCTGCAACAATGAAGGGTTTCTAGTGTATAATATTCCACTTTTTAAAAATAATAGTTCCCTAGTTTCTCTAGAAGAGGATTTTGAAGTATTGTAAAAGATTTTCATCTACGTATCAACTTAGTTTAACTTATATTAGGATTAATCCTCTCCTAATTAAAACCTTCCATCAAAACAAAGAGGTAGTTTCTAAATTACAAGATGTCATTTGATAGGACAAGTCAGTTCTAACACCTATGAAACCTCCTCATTGCCCTTATTTAAGACTGAGATTCTTAGAGATCAATAGTATTTTCTAGCACACCCAAGGACCTTCCTGCAATATCATCATCAAAGATCTTGTGTTCTCTTTGAAATTTCAACTTCAAGGATGTTTTATCAAAGCACTTGATGATGCTACATGATCGATTCACAGAAAATGACTGAACTAATATTTATCTTGTTCCTATTATTAGATGGACTATTTGTTTGTATGAGAGCCATTTTTTGAGAATTTTTCTTAGTCATACAGTTCATTATGGAATGAAAGACTATCAACCTCCCACCTTCTCATCCCAATTTTTTTGGAAACCATGATGTTTTTTTTTTCCCTATGGTCACCTTGGATTATTCTATCACATCATTATACTAGACCTTGTTTGAGTATAAAGGAGCCCATTGATATATATTTTAGTGAAATGTTGCATGCATATTAATAAGAAGTGGAAGTGTTTGAGGTATATACATTAAGGTATCAAAATTATACTCATATATCATGGCCAATTATGATAGCTAGAAATGGAGACAACGAGGAGAAGATAGGAGTAAATTCTTGTAGCTCAAGTTGTAGCTATTAGCAATGCTAAATGCTTTCACCTTAATGAGGTTGTCATCCCTAATAAAATTGTCGTACCTTCAAGGAATCACTATTCTCTATCTTATCTAAATAATATTATAGCTCCCCAAACCCCTCTTCCTAATACTATTATATTGTTTAAAGGAGGGCCTATATTCTAGATGTCAAACTAGTCTCATGAACATGAAGCAGAGACATTAAAACAAAAAAATTATAAAACCCTATTTTACTTTGGGATAAAAGAGTCTAATACTTCACAAGAAGTGAATATTTTTGGGAATAAATTAAGTGAACATGATGGTTACACCTCCATATATTGCAGGGTGGAGGAGTCCTACCTTTTCTTCAATCATCTTCCTTTTTTTTCCAAATATGAAGAAAGGGAAAAACATTCTCGGGTCCCAAATGTTACCCTCAATGGAAAGTAAATACTGCTAAGCTTGAGAAGTAAGGAAAAATAAGGGCTGGATTTAACTACATTATTAAAGAAGAAGAGTCCCAGGGAAAATATGGGGAGGTTTCAATTTTTGAAGATGAGTGCAAGAGTCAATATCTTAATAATGGGGTCTTTCTTCAAAGGAAAAATTGTGACAATGAGGATAGAACTTATCTTTAGGATAAATTGGCGCTTTTCTTCTCATTTTGTAAACAGAGGCTTCTACCCTAAGAGATAGAGCTGTAAAGACTATAACAATGATACCTCTCAAAAGTTATCATGTTTAGTCTACACTAGAAGAAAAGTTTTAGATATTTTCCTATCTTTGATGTAGGCATACCACGCTCATGTGAGGATGCCCAATTAGACACTAGGTATATAAACAAACCTACCAATTACGCCTAGTCATGTTCACCTCATAACTTGAAGATAGTTTTGTAGAGGCATGGTTTCTCACCCATCTAGCATTATAAAATGATCCTTTTACACACATCTATATTGTTGTTCCTAAAGTGAATAAATTGTTTTTAGCAAAGTGGTGAATATTTTCTACTCTTGTGTTTCCAATCATTTGTATAGAGTTTTGTAAAGTGTACAAAAATGGATCACAAGAGAAGTTATGTTTTAAAAAAACTAGTTAATGGGGTTTTTTTATCCTTTTGAGTTAGCGAGAAATTAGAAGTAGGTTTAGGCAGGAAATCATTTTTCCCTTCCAAGAAGCACTAGTGTGCATTTCCTCTCTTCCTTATGACAATTGTCTTGTATAGTCCCTTGTTTTTCTATTATGTGTGTTGAGTACATGTATATAATCATGTATAAAGCATCCATTATCTCATGTTGTATTAATGAAGTTCATTTCTTGAGTTGTATATTCACCTCCTCTATATTCATTAGACCAAGTTGTTTGTCTATCAATATCCCTTCTCTATAACATATCTATTTCTGAGAGTTGTCTTATTTGATCATGATGTAGTATAGATATGATTTCCAATTCATTCTTTATATTATTTCCATGAATGCTTTGACTTTCTCCACTTTCATAATCACTAATATTTTTTTAATTCTTTGTAATCATTCTTCTCTTGACATACCATGGAATATAATTGAATGTCTCCTAGTTTGATTTTATTGACTCCTTCATATCACAAATATAGTTCTCGATGTCACAAAATAGTTTGGAAGAAACTATTTTGAGGAATAGAAATCATGAAATTTCTTGATGCACAGGAAGGAAGGAATACAAACCTTGGGAGCACTTTGACAATGAATATTTTTTTCCCAAGGCTCCCATTTGTTATCTCTTCTGCATAAATTATTATATATTCATGACCTAGCTATGTCAATGAGTGTGATATATTCTACATAGAATGAATTTTTTATATTTCCATCAATGAAAGATTTTGTATGCTATTCATTTTTATTTTCATCACATATAGCAACTAGATTGAATACTTCATACGAAACATTTACGTTAACAAAATTTATACTACTCTTAGCTAATGGAAGTTTTTATAACATATGACATGTTTCATGATATTCAAAATATATTTCTATAATATAAGACAATTTCATTATGCCTTCACTGCTAAATCCTCCATATTATCTATATTTGCAAGACACATTAACATTTGATGGAACTTTTCTGAGATCTTCTCTACTTATTCTAAATAGTCTATAATATACTATATAACAAAATGTTTGGAGAGAGCATGTTGTCAATATATATTATCTCTCCATAATTGGAGCATGTATTAGTTGTGTGAATTGACCCTATCATCATTTCTTGTTGGCTCATGTTTTTCATCGCTCGCTTTATCTTCATATAATTTCAATCCATTCAAATTTAAAGGCCATATAGAATTGTACCTATATTTTATTATGATTAAATTCTATTTAACATAGTTTATTGGATAACATAATTTTCTCTCTTTTCCATTGACACAATAGAGAGATAGGAATTAGAGGGTCTTCTCAGACAGCGATTCCTATCCATAAATGGCACACCGGATAAGCTGATCTAGACAAAAAAAAAACTCAGGTAGCTATGCAGTTAAAGAGGGTTATAAATGAATAGTTATAATTACTAACTATAAAGGAGAAAAATGATTGTTAATTGAATAGGAGTGTTTTGATACTCAAATCACTTATCACATTACATTTAATGTTTTGAGTGGAGGGATAAATAAGACATTCCCCTTTATTCTCAAATGCACAAAGGAAGGATCCAAATTGATCAACCCAAAAAGGATCAATGCATAAATGAATCAATCTATTGGAAATAAGAATAAAGAAGGAGATCCTAGGCTTCCCTCTTAAAATGTGTGGTGTGTGTGAATGTAAATATGTGATATATTTAGAATTATTAAGGATTTGAATTGATATTGATAGGAGAGATACACTAACCTTGAAATATTGTAGATCAAAGGATGCTACTTTTTGAGGCCTATACTCTATTTCTGGAAAGTCTAAAGTATGATCCAGAATCGGAACGTAGAGGCGAACAAAACCCAGAAATATTTTTACGATTCGACACTGTCTTATGAAAAAGGCCAAACTTGACCCATAAATGTCAACCCTAACCCAATAATGTCGACCTTGACGTGCACAAGTCTAATAGAAAATCTGTTCGCGATTCCAGAAAGTTTGTTGAAAAGGGTATCCAGGTCTGAGTTCAAATCTTAAATCTTGAACCTGTACCTACAAGAAAAAGAGGTTTGTTTATTAAGGGGAGGGGTTTTCCTTAGTCAAACACTGATTTAGGAATTAACTTTGAAATCAATAATTTAATTAAGAATGCTAGCAAGTAGTAGAATTGAATCTAAGAATGAAGCTATGATATTCAATAAATATGCAATTGTAATTCAAATGTAAGCAAGTATGTAAATATGAAAGATTGGAATCAATAAAGACCATAAACCTCCATGATTGTATGCTTGGAATCCATCTTGAAGAAGTAATGAAAGAGTCTTGAGGATGCACAAAGGATTCTTGAAGGAAGATCACACCATCATGATGGCTAGATCTAGGGCTTGAATGATAAATCTTGAATGTTTGAACAAAATCCCTTCAAAGGCTTGAGAGCTTGAGTCCTTGATCTTCAATGGAGAAATTGAATGCTTGAGAGGAATAATTGAACAACTTGGAAGCTTGAAAACATGTAGAAAAATGGATGCCTGAACTTTTGCTTGATGACTTCTTATCACTTAGTTGATGGTTAGAGAAAATGAGATAGAAAGGCTTCCTTTTATACAAAACTAGGGCACAATCTTCTAAGGAGGCTGACATAGGAGAATTAAATTCCACTTAGACCCATGCCCCTAGAAGAGGACCTATATTAAATATAATTTAGGAATCACCGCTTTAGAACCCAAAACAGCCGACCCAGAAGCGGGAAATAACTTTTTTGCAAAGATCGACATCCGAAAACTGCGGGACCTTGAGATTTGAACCCTGGGTCAAGGTCAAGGTCGACCTTGACCTAGGTCAAGGTTGAGGTTGAGATAGACCCAAAAGGTCGATCCTGACCCTAAGGTCAAAAACCTCAGATCTACAGTCCATGATGCCAAAAATGGGATGGAAAGAAGTGGAAAGAGAGGCAGAACAGGAGGAAAGCTAGGTCAAAGTCAGGAACCCATTTGAGGTGCTTGATATGACCCCAAAACACTTACTCGAAAGGCTAAACCAGTCCACCATGGAAGTGCTTCCATTTTTTGACTATACATTTAGTCCCCACTTTAGCGAGAGTATGGAAATCAAACATGCTCACGGTAAAATTAGAAGAAAGACAGTGTGGATCACAACGAGGTTGAACATCACTAGGTCAAGGACATGAGCCCTTAGACCAAGGATTCTAACTCAACATAAATGCATAAAGATATGAAAAATAAAGAGCAATCAATCATAGAGACATACGTGACTACATAAGCAAGACAAGAACAACACTATAGATAACATAGCTTCATGATCTAATCCTACTAGCATGAAAGCGAAAAAGAGAGAAAAGAAATAGTGATTAGCTCACCTAGTAAGATACCCACCTTACCATGAATCATCAAGGAGGGAGAGTCCAACAAGTTCACCCATAAAATGTTCTTGTAATTGTAAATGCATCTTTTGACGACTTTTAAAATATCCATAGATCCACATTTTTGTATCACTAAGGAAGATAAAATGCATGTCAATTAAGGATTTAACAACTTATGTGCATTACCTTTTGAGGATTTAGCATATTGTAAAATAAAAGGGTGCATATCTCTTCAAGATTTAGCAAATTATGTGCGTTACCTTCTGAGGATTTAGAAAAAATAAAAGAAAAAATGCGTGTCCCTTAAGGATTTAGCAAATTATGTGCGTTACCTTCCAAGGATTTAGCAAAAATAAAAGTAAAAATGCATGTCCCTTCAGGATTTAGCAACTTAAAAAATGTAAATCAATGTAAACTATAGTACAAGGGAGACCCTATATATGCCCCCCTCCTTATCATGACTACCCACTAGGTAGGATAAGGAAGAGAAAAGAGGATACCTACTTCACAAGGTAAGGAGATATCCAGATTAACAACAATGTATACCATATCCTTAGTGAAGAGTCTTGACCCTTACATCCAACAACATAGATAATCGTGAAATGGATATGTCACTTATGGAAAGAGGATCCTCAAAAAGGAAGAACTCTTATCATCAAGACCTTGCACCATGGAGGAGTGCTTAGGATAAAATGTCATCTTCTAAAGAAAGAGGGACCAAAGATTCAATCATCAAGCCCCCTGTCATCGAGATGAAGAGGAATCTCAGAATGAAGGAGTCAAACTCTAACCCAGAGCAAGAGAAAGAGTTTATAAAGAACATAATTTTCAAAATAAAGAAGAGGTGATGACCTAGGATAATAACCTCTTATATAAGAGGGTATCCATAGTTAAAAACATACATCTTTATAAAGAAATAATGTTATATAATAAACAACTACCACTATGCTAAGGAAAGTAAATCCCTAGATAGAGAAAGAAGGAAAATACCTCACCCCCAGTGGTGAAAGCAAGGGATATATGAAATTATATCAAGAGAGTTTGTTGTAGAAAAGAGATATCATGCAAGAAGTGAAAAGGTAACCCTTATGAGGGATAACACACTATTCATTTTCCAAGGTGAGAGATTTATCAACCATGGAAACCCAATGTCAAACAAAAAAATAGGTTATAATCAAAGACATAGATCCTTAATGCAAACCAAAATTTTCATGTATGATTGGATATGACATAATACATAGATACTGCTTAACCAAGAGAAAAAGTGAATCCTGGAAAGGCAAAAAAAAAAAGAAGAAGAAGGAGATGGAGATGGCATCCTTTCCCCCCAAGCGTAGGAACAAGGATGAAAGGGGACCTATTATATTGTTCGCAATACTATGCAAGACAATGAGCCCCCAAAGATTAGGCTAACATTTTTTACATAATATGGAGTTCCATAATAGGAACATAAATGTTATTTAGAGAAAATAGGATTCAAATATAACTCATTGCCACATGATATATAAATAACTTTACTATCAATGAGCTGTCTAATATTATAATGTAAAGCTTGAAATTCATTAGAGTGATCATGAAATCTATGATAGAAACAAAAAGGAAGAATCTTCAAGTATAGACTACGTTTCTTTTTGCGTTTAGGTCTAGTAATCATCTTAACACAAAGGAGTTTAGGCAGAACAACCTCTTGGTCAAATTCCTTCATAGGGTCATCATGTTTTGAAATGTTATTTGTTATGTTGGTATCATTGGTATGTTGTTGAGGATTAATTCCGAATCCATAAGAATTCTCATGCCCCCCATTCTGTAAGAGCATTTGAATTCCCTATTTATGCTTAGCACATCCTTGAGTATGGAATCCTTTTTTAACTAGTAAATGATAAACATGACCACAACAAGAAGCTATATCAAAAGGAGTCAATGGAACTTTGGTAGTCACTATGTCATCATTATTATGTTCGATAGATTCACAAGAAGAAAAAATAAAGGAATACATCCTAGGATAAGATGGGGTAGGATCTTGATGCTCTATAGCATCATCACTAAGAGGAAGAGCATTAAGGGAGTTTATATCATTTTCTGCTAATGCCTCATCACTAGAAGGAATCCCAATTAGGGGTATTGTATTAATAATGTTATTTCTTTCTCTAAAATGTCCAGATAAGGGGAGTGTGTATTAGAAAAAGAGTCATCATCATGCATGAATATGTCATCCATTAATAAATCACCCTCTTGTATCAAAGCAACTTCACAAGAAGGGGATAAATCAATGTCTTTATGCAAGGGTTCATCCCAAAAATGAGAATCATCCATAATGGCTTCATGAGGAAGAGAGTAATCAACATCCAAATCCAAAGGTTCATCCCAAATAGGAGGATTATCCTCACTATCAATAAAGCACATTGTAGGAGTGCCTAAAGCTTGATCCCTATAGGGGAAATAATTATATTCTAAAGTAGGTTCATAGAAAAGACATATATTAGGAGAAGAATTAGCATCTATCCCTAACTCATTTCTATGGGAAAGGTCAATTGAAGAGATTGTAGAGGAGGATGAAAGAGGAATAGGATAAAAGGAGATCTTATTTGAACAAATTTCATCCTCACTTCCATGTACCTCATTAGGGGATCTATCCTTTTTTGTCATAAAAGCCTCATCAAAGTATTCAAAACAAAATTCATACATGTTGAACACAATGAAAAATGTAAATGTTTTTGTATTTTGAAAGAAATTTTTGTGCTTTTTATGAATTTTGAAATATAAATGCAAGAGCATAAAAGAAAACCTACTTCTATATGCATGCAAGATCTAATATGAAATGCAAATCTAAGACATTCCCCTTTATTCTAAAATGCACAAAGGAAGGATCCAAATTGATCAACCCAAAAATGATCAATGCATAAATGAATCAATCTATTGGAAATAAGAATAAAGAAGGAGATCCTAGGTTTCCCTCTTAAATTGTGTGGTGTGTGTGATTGTAAATATGTGATATATTTAGAATTATTAAGGATTTGAATTTAAATTGATAGGAGAGATACACTAACCTTGAAATATTGTAGATCAAAGAATGATACTTTCTGAGGTCTGTACTTTATTTCTGGAAAATCTTAACTATGATCCGGAACCAGAACGCAGAGGCAAACGAAACCTAGAAATAATTTTCTGATCCAACACCGTCTTATGAAAAAGGTAAACCTTGACCCACAAATGTCAACCCTAACCCAATAATGTCAACCTTGACTTGCACAGGTCCACATAAAATCTGTTCATAGATCCCAAAAGTTTGCTGAAAAGGGTGTCCAGATCTGAGTTCAAATCTTCAATCCTAAACCTGTACCTGCAAGAAAAAGAGGTTTTTTTTGTTGGGGGGGAGGGGTTTGCCTTAGTCAAACCCTAATTTAGGAATTAACCTTGAAATAAATAATTGAAATAAGAATGCTAGCAAGTAGTAGAATTGAATCTAAGAATGAAGCTATGATATTCAATAGATATGCAATTGTAAATCAAATGTAAGCAAGTATGTAAATATGAAAGCTTGGACTCAATAAAGACCATAGAGCTCCATGATTGTATGCTTGGAATCCACCTTGAAGAAGTAATGAAAGATTCTTGAGGATGCACAAAGGATTCTTGAAGGAAGATCACACCATCATGATGGCTAGATCTAGGGCTTGAATGATAAATCTTGAATGTTTGAACTAAATCCCTTCAAAGGCTTGAGAGCTTGTGTCCTTGATCTTCAATGGAGAACTTGAATTATTTAGAGGAAGACTTGAACACCTTGGAAGCTTGAAAATATGTAGAACAATGGATGCCTAAACTTTTTCTTGATGACTTCTTATCACTTAGTTGATGGTTAGAGAAAATGAGAGAGAAAGGCTTCCTTTTATACAAAACTAGGGCACAATATTATAAGGAGGCCAGCATAGGAGAATTAAATTCAAATTAGACCCATGCCCCTAGAAGATGACCTATATTAAATATAATTTAGGAATCACTGCTTTGGAACCCGAAACAGCTGACCCAGAAGTGGGAAATAACTTTTTTGCAAAGACCGACATCTGAAAACTGTGGGACCCTGAGATTTGAACCCTGGGTCAAGGTCAAGGTCAACCTTGACCTAGGTCAAGGTCGAGGTTTACCTTGACCTAGGTCAGGGTTGAGGTTGACATAGACCCAAAAGGTTGACCCTGACCTTGAGGTTAAAAACCTCAGATCTGCAGTCTAGGATGCCAAAAATTGGATGGAAAGAAGTGGAAAGAGAGGCAGAACAGGGGGAAAGCCAGGTCAAATTCAAGACCCCATTCAAGGTGCTTGATATGACCTCAAAACACTTACTTGGAAGGCTAAACCAGTCCACCATGGAAGTGCTTCCATTTTCTTACTATACACTAACAATACCAACCCTGTCCTAAATTGTTCCTGGCATAACACTATGCTTCCAAAAATTTGGATTGGTGTGTGGTTAGCCATTTAGGTTAGGATCCTAAAAAACACATGCCTCAACCACCTAGACATATCATAAACTTTCAACTGCATTCTCTATGATAAAGATATTGAAGATGCAAATCACCTGTTGGAAAAATGTGATTTTTCTCAACAAATCTGGAAGTGGCCTCTTAACAAGCTCGGGTGGCAAGGTCCCTTCATACCACACTTCAAGGGATTCTAAAATAGTGGAATTTACCACACTTAGAGTCTTTTTTCTCAGTAATCTAGATAGTAATCCTAGCAGTGGTCATGTGGTGTTTATGGTGGGAAAGGAACAAACATATATTCAGAAAACAGAAGGGATCGGTGGATCAGGTCTGCACTCTGGTTGAAAAATATGGGTTAAAAATGGTTAGTGGTCATGTCACTAAGGAAAATTCATTATCTTCCCCTTTTCATCTTTAGATAACATAATCTTAAACCGATGGAAACTTATTTCTGTCCCCTTCAAAGGGGTCCTTCTAGGAAAGATGCCCAAATATCAAGTTAGAAAAGATATCAAATGGACCCCCCCTGATGCCAAATTTTGCAAACTAAATTTTGATGGCACATGTAAAGGGAAACCTAGGAAATTAGGTGCAGGATTTGTGATCAGAAGAGCAGACAAATCCATCTTGGCACCTGCACACTGTAGGCTTCCACATGAATCAAGTAACATGGTTGAGGCAAGGGCTATCCTCTATGGGGTGAGATTGGCCCTTGGTCTAGGTATTGTGGACATTCATATTGAAGGAGACTCACTCCTAATTATATCTTCTCTAAATACCAAATTGATAGTAAATTGGGAAATCCAATATTTCCTTCGAGAATTCATGAAGCTTATCTCTCTCTCTTTTCATCCTACACAATATCACACTGCTATAGGGAAGCAAATAGTGTTGCTGACTGGCTTGACAACCTGGGGGTGGAGGACGCTGAGGGGGATTGGGAATCAAAATTTATACTAGTGCTAATGAAAAACTTCCTGGAATACCTTAAGGAGGAATGCCGATAGTATTGTGTTAGAGTGACCTCATATATCATGATGTCGTAGGGCTCGTGAATCATTAAGGAAAAACCAAATAATCCTGTACCTCTGAAGTGTGAGAAACAGCGGCCTTAAATGAAAATATTCCTTTGGCCTAGATGAAATTGGGATATCTACCAGGACATCTTTTTCGCTTAAGGGTAAATCTTCTCTTAATCACAATTTTTTATCCCTTGGTAATTGAGCATGGCCTATATTTCTTCTCTTGTGTAGATGATGGAGTTTTCATATGTCATGGCACCCAGCCTGGAGGTGGAGCACATGGGAAAGGACAAGAATTTTTTTTTTTCTATTTCCCAAGGCTGGTCTCATACGATTCAGGAGATGGTAGGATCACTTGTAAAGATCACCAAAGTGTGCACAAATTAATTCTACAATCATGACACTTACGTCGTAATGGGTTATTAAATATGGGGCACATCCCTTCATTTGCATATAATTCTTCATGAATAGTCTATTTATGGGTGTCTCTGCTTGTTAAATATGGATTATAGACTCCTAAACTAGCGCATCTCTATACATCAAAAAGAATGGGAATGCCCAATTTTGGCCCCCTACCTTGGTCAGCACATGAAGGTCGCTTTCAAGACTATTTTGAGTGATGTTCTGGACACTATCAGAAACATTATTGGTGATGGAAACTTACTTCCGAATGCTCCCAAACATATTCTCCATTCTTAGATCATATCGATCTTCATATCAAACTGGTACGATTTGATTCCTTATTACAAGGGTTTTAAGAAGATGACAAAAATGCTTCTCAAAGAGGATTTTGTCTCAGAGGAGGAGTTGCATGAAGAAATTATGAAATACTCCCTGTAGATCTCAAATGTGTGGATTGGGGGTTTATTCCCTCCATCTCAATTGGAAAACAAAAAGGAGCTTGTATGTCTGTTCAACATTCTTAAGCTAGCACTGGAGGGTAGAGATCTACAACATCTCAGGAGGGAAATCGTAAAATTTATGGACCTTCTTCCGAGCGGTATCGTCACCAATGATTTCTTCTTGTTTGACAACCTGTCTGTGATACTCTCTTACATGGAGAATTCTGGTGTGATGGTCTCCTCCCCACCTTTCACCCCCCAGTCACTATCAAAAAATTCATCATGGTCATCCAGAAACATATGTGCTCCTAGAAAGGGTAAAGGTATTCAGTTCAGCAGTTAGTACGTTCTCAATTTTTTTTAAGTTTTGGGTGTTTCATTTTGTTGACCAAGGGTTTCCTATTGAATATCTAGTCTGAGGGGACCTTCATAATTTTTTGTGAAATTTCTATTTTATAGCTACTCAGGTTATAGCTACTCTGCTATTTTGGCTTACGAAGGCATGTATACAATTGTAAACGACATTTATGCCTCCTATATCTTTGTTTATCTTCCCCACTTTCAGATTGCAACTATTTTGAGGTCAATTTTTGTGGATGTAATTCAGGTCCAAAAGGTCTAAAATGTAACTTCATGGTTTTTTTGTATTCGGGGGCTG
>MU225243.1:1157215-1181601 GCA_018584345.1 Thuja plicata
TTGTATTTCTTCGTATATTGTTGAGGATTTCTTCATAATATTCATCAATATCAATCTAAGAATGTGTTCCTATAGTTATAAGATATGAATGTTTAACAAAATTTTGAAAAACCAACAGTATTCAATTTGATTTTTTTTAGTTGCTTTTTTCAGAGCCATTCAAATATATATTTAGTTACATAAATGCACTAAATAAATTATAATTATACTCATATTCTTTATTGAAGAATATCTATTCTTTGATTTCATTCATGAAAAATGGAATGGAAATACCTTTCAACCATATTTACATGTTGTTCATGAGACCAATCTATACTTTCCATATCTGGTACCATGTATCCATAAGAAACCATGTTCATTTAGTGATCCCCTATGTTTTCATCCATATTTGTACTAGTACTCTTTCACATTCAAACCTTTTTCAAACTTATTTATTTTCTGAAAAATTGTATGTATTAAATGCATTTAGTGGTCAATTTTACGAGGGTAGTCGATCACATTTTATTTCTCCAAATTTGAGCTTTGTGGGGTTTTTTTGGTTCTATTCCTAGAATTAATGCTTGTAAAACTGGCCAATACAAATAAATTGCACTCAATATAAAGAATATTGTTGGTGTCCTAATTTTTTGGAGCATGTTAGATATGTTTTATCGACAATTTGTATGATATGATCAGGTACCTCTCAATTTTTTTCAATTGCATAAATTTATAAACCAAATGTGTGTTTTGAAAGTTTTCCAAATGTTCACGTGATTCGTTTATGGTGATAGGAAACTCTTGAAAGTTTCTTTTTATGAATACTATTGTTGAATTTTATGCACGATGCCTCATTATCATATTCATCATGAAATATCAAAACCTTGGGTATTTTCCAAAGAGGTTATCCCTATAACATAGTAGATACTTGAAATTCTCATGTATGTGTACTTATCTTATTCATGGTTCCAACCAATCACAACTACCATCAGAAAATAATGTTGGAAAAACCATATCAAGTAAACCCAAGGTTATGTACTCAAGTAGTCCCACAATAGTGGGTTACACTAATTTTGTCAACTTTGACACTGAAATGAATATTCTGAAAAAAAACTTTGCATTAAGTTACCTATTGCCGTGTAAACCGTTAGGAATTTGAAGATGATGTAAACTGGTAATTTTATGATTTTTTTTTGTAGATTCTTAATATATTAATTTCAATTTATCTGGGATTTATATGTATCCTTTTTTCCATCTCCTTCAAAAACAATGTTTTAACATAAAACAACATTTTTAAAGAGTGACATTCACTTGCTACAACTTTTTGTAAAAAGGGATAAAAAGTGATTATTTCAAATTTGTATTTGTAATATTGATATCAAATGATTTTAATTTGATTTATTTGATTATGTTAAACATTTTATATTTTATTAAGTTTTGAAATGATATTAACTGTAAATTGGACATAGGTTCACCTACCGATCCATAACTTTTTCTATATGCATTGTAATTCAGATATTTCTTTTTTGTATGAAAGAGGACATCAATACCTAGTGCATAGATATTTTTTGATTTTATTTTTATTTTTTATTACTTTTCCATAAGCATTGAACATAAAAGTTGATATATGTTGCAAAACCTATGTTTAGTAAAACTAAAAATACAAAATCATAATAAAATCAATATATATTATAATCATAAAAATTAGAAATATTTCTTTGAGTAGTACCATCCTACATCTAGGTTTATCAAATGTTCATTTTATCCCTCCAAAATCTAATGTCAAAGTTATTTTTTGTCGGCATTTTTATAGGTGAAAATGAGACTCCATTGCAGGTATGACTAAGGAGTAGAGAGGTTGCATCAAAGATATTTTATCTAAGAGGCTTTTTCTAATAATTTTTAATTAATTCCTTCAAATGGGACCTCTCAAAGCTTAAATAATCATCTTTTCTACAAAATGTGTGATTTTAGAAAAACCAGAATGCAAAAAAATGTGTAAACCACTAGTGTGGGGTCACCCACTCATTGATTGGAGATATACCAATAGCAGGCCAAACAATCAATCTAGGTGGGTTCATATTCAAATTATTAACCCAAGCCTAGATTAATTCCATTTCTTTGTGGATGCTAGGTGGATTTGAAGCCATTTATGTGGTGTGATCTATACTATTAGAACCATTTATTTCTACTACTAGAGTAGTAAATACAATTTGATTTAAGTCTAAATCAAATTTCATGTGTATTATCATCATTTTGTCAAAATATATTTTGATAACACATTGTTTCCAAATTGTGCAAAGAATGAAAATCAATTGTCACATCTAACTAAAAAAATGTAACACTTTATAGACACATTCTGTATTAAATTATAAATTTATAATTCATGTCATGCTAATCTTTTATTTCAAAAAAAATTATTGGAAAATCTTTAATTGGATGTAACAAAATTTCTAATATTTGTTCAATTATTTGTGGAAAACTTATTGTGTATCCTTTGTATTTATATTGACCACTTGTTACATGTGTGACTTGTAAAATTTGACTTCCATGTGATATCAACATTTATTCCACTTGAGTCAAGCTACCAACTTATTTTGTTTGTTGTCCTAGGTCCACATTATGTGAGGCTATAAATCTATTGTTTCCTCTTTTTTTTGCGAACACTTGTTAACACTGGACCCTATGAGGCGTGATATACTTTTATTCCGAGATAACATTCATGAAATATATAACACATTGTTAGAGATAAAAAGTTGTCCAATTAGTGTATGAACATAAATTAAATATTATTAAAACCATTTTGAAGCATTCTATTAGGATTGTATATAATTTGTACATTATTTTCTCTTCATCCATTTGTTTTAGGTTGAGGGACATGCTGAGTATTTTGTAGCAGGTACAAATTCAATGTTGGTTCTTGATTTTGAATATTAATTTGAATATTTGCATAAAATTGATGTTGTTTCCTTTCAATTGATTGTGATATAAATTTGTTGCCTATTTCCACTTTCAGAATGTGATTGGTTTTCAAATTTTTATTAACAATGACCTCCACATATATTCTAACCCTCTCTATTGTGAACTTCCAATTTTTGTACCGCTACTTCTGCACTACGCTTGACATATCTATGTCTGTCTCTCTCCTTTTTTATTTTTCTTTATTCATCCCTTTCAATATTGATCATTTGTTTTCAGTATCTTCTATGATATTCTCTTCAATATTGCCTCCTTTATTCCCTGGATTTAAAAATCATCATTTGTTGTGGCATTACTACAAAATTAACTATATTTAGAGAAATTTCAAATTTTTATTTTACTTTAAAACATATGAACATGATATTAAAGTACAAATAATCTAGGATAACTTATTTGAAATAACGTGCTCAAATTGCAATGATTAATGTTGAGAGGGAAATAAGAAAAAAAAATCCATGAAATAACTAATTTTGATCCAAATTTTAAATCTTTATTGTATCGCTAAAATTTGACCTAATTTCATAAATTTTGAATATCATTCTAAATGTTGATTGTATTTGTATGCTTTTACTTATTTGTACACTTTGACTTGAATTATAAAGGTTGACTTTAAACTCAAAGATTGTCTTGAAGTTTGACATTCTCGTTGAGGTTTCACTGCATCTTTCAAATTTTGACTTCACTAATAAACTTTGACTTTTCTTGTAAAATTTATCATTACTTACAAAGTTTGAATTTACTTCTAACTCTGCTTTAGCTTGTAAAAAATGACTTAACTTATAAACTTTGACTTAAATCATAAACTTTGCCCTAATTTTAAAAATTTGACCTGTGTTTTAGTTTTGACATAAGTTATAAGTTTGACCTAAGTTTGAGATTTGACCTAATTTGTAAAATTTGGACTAATTTTGAAACCTAGACTTAAATTTATATTTTTTCCTAAATTTGAGGTTTGGCGTCATTGTTGAAGTTTGAGTTACTTTTGAAAGATTGACTTTCATTCCAAATTTTCTCTTCAAACTTTGACTTTATCGTTCAATTTTGTGACCTTATTGGTCTAGTTTGACCTTAATTTTAGCTTTCACAAAATTGATGAAGTTACACTTAATTTGTAAAGTTTGACTTAATTTATAAAGTTTTGTTTCATTTTTAAAATTTAAATTATAATTAATGTTTTCTTAAAATTTAAAATTTATCTTAAAATTTAATGTTTGATTTTGTTTTTGACGTTTGATTAAATTATTTTAGTTTGATTGAAAATTTAATTTGATTTAATTTTTAAAGTGTTTGTTTTTTATTATGGTAAAAATAGGATTTGAAGGGACATGAACCCCTTTAGCAAAAGAGAAATTCAAATACTGCAATAAGAACCATCATGAAAAATAAAATAGGGTGCCCTAAAGATTAACATTACAACTGACAACAAAAAGCTAACAAAAATATAGAATAAACAAAAATAAAAACCAGAAGAAAGGAGAACATACTATGCCAAATTCTTGAGGGTTTCAGTGACCTCCACTTTGAGATTAATAATTTTTAGTTCCACCTTTTTAGGTCCTTGATATCTAGAGGAGAAATCTAAGCATTTATTTTGAGATTGTCTCTTGTCCTCTTGGTATTCCAAGAGACATCTTGACCTTTGTCTTTCTTTGAATCTAGATCCATGATCATCTTCTCTTGGTGTGTCTTTTGTCGATTATCCACTAGCCTATTCATACCTTTGTTGGGTTCTCATTGTTGTTGTGGCTTTGATTCATATAGGAATGGAGGGTATCATTAATGATTTTGCATTTTCCCTCAACCTGAGAATATTTTTCCTCATGCTCCTTTTTTATGTTTTTTAATAGCCTCCAAAGTCTTGCAAAGGAAATCAACAATAATTTTTTTATCCTCCTCTGACCACAAACCCTTCAGACCATGGATATTAGCAGCACTAGTGATCTCCACAACCACCTTACCCTAAATTTTACCAACAACATAATGCTACATAACCTCAAATTAGCTTCCTATGGCCCTTTGCTTAATATGTAATTCTTTCAATTTATGGAAAACCCACTTAAACATGTTGAAGAAGTCAACAATATTTTATCTCACCATTCCTAAAATATTAATAAGGTCTTCATAATTTGGCTTAAAGTGATGAGAGTAAGATGGATTAATGAGTTGAAATTTTTATGTTCATTATTATCAAATTTCTTGAAGTTGTGCAAGAACATTGGAAAGTGTGTTGTGGTTTGAATTTTCTTTATCAAATCAATGTGTGGTTTGTATTAGTGATCGAAAAGATCTTGTTATCAATGGATTAGAGTTTGGTAATATGTTTGGCAGATTTGAGATGAATTTGTAATGTAAATTAAGTTGTTTTTCACCCTTAATTTTTAAAATACTTTATATATCATCTTGATGTATTATGAGAAGTGTGTGGAGAGGAGAAAGATAGAGAATATAGTTTTATGATTGTAGGGTTTGGATAGCCTACATGTAAATAAGAGATTGGGATTGAACTAGATCTATACTAGTAGAGGAGGAGTACTATTTTATCATATCACTTTCACTTGTTGATTCCTAACAATTTCATCAAGTGGTGAACCCACAATAGTTGGTTACACTTTTTAGAGGAATAAATTCCTCCTAAAGTTCACAATGTAGGCGGATTTAGAAAGTACTTTTGATAGAAAGTAGGGACTTTTGATAGAGAGTAATTTCTATCAAAAGTCCTTGATTAAGGGAAATTTCAGTCAATTAATTTCAAGAGAAAGTAGTTTCGATTGAAACTAATTAGTTTCGATCGAATATAATTTCTATCAAAAGTAGTTTCTATTGAAAGTCTTTGATTAGAGGCCATTTGCAGAGGTTGACAAAAGTCTAAATTTTTCATGGCTTTGGGGCTCAAATGCAGAGCTCAAATGGAAGAATAAGGAGACTTCCTTTTGCATTGCACAAGTACTCTGAATGAGCTCTCTAAGAATTATAGATTTGATAATTTTTGAATTAATTAGGTGTATGTTTTTTTGACGTGCATCAAATATAGGTTTTTTTAATCAAATATAAACCTCCAAGTTTGACATTCAATGAAAATAGTAGAAATGAGATAAAAAAAAATTGAAAATAACAATGTCCTCCATCTTCGAGTCTACTTTATATAAAAAAAAGACTTGAATTTTGATAAATACACATCAAGTCATAAGCTATGTAGTTAAGGTATGCCAAAATTATAGTTTACTCAACTTCAAACGTTCATAAAATATGCAATAATCATGATAATATCGTCAAACCAATCGCATGATTTCTCTATGGATGTTACAAAACTAAATTTGAAAGAGGCACATTGATATCTATTTTATAAAAAAAAGTTATTCCCTATGAAGTTAATGTAACTCTTTCAAAATGACATTTTTAAGCAACATAGCAGTTTTTGTGGGAGAAAAAAAACATTCAAATCAATTCAAAAAAAGATAAAAATATATTTAGAATTTAGAATAAAAATCCTAAAAGACTATAGTTTATTTCATCTTCTGATTTCAAACGGTTTAATGGCAATATGCATATGAATTTGAAAGTTGTTTTCAAAATGTAGAGTTTAGTGTACGTTCAGGAAAAAAGTGTAACCAACTATTGTGGGTTTACCCCAAGATAAACCCCTTAACTAGGCAGACTCTAACAGATCTGATTTGTAAATCCTTTAAGCATGTGACTCTTTAATTAGGGTTTGAAATCCCTTTACAGGGTTACTCCTAATAAAGTAAATCTCCTAAAAACACTAGAGGTAATCCCTTGACTGGGTGGATCCTAACAGGGTCTTTCTCTTAACCATGCATTTAAAAACTCCTAACAGGGTTAATCTCTTAACTAAGCATACTTCACAAGAGTGCAAAATTATTTTTGGGTGTCATCCTCACACTTGATTTTCCCAGATGGATTTTCATGAAAAAAATATTGGTGTTATTGTGTTGCATGCTTGTGAATGTTTATCTTCAATGGTTTGTTTATTCATGTAATGGATGTTAATTGACAAAATTTGTTGAATGGTTTGTGAAAATTTAAATTTTTTAGATTAGTAATTCACCCCCTTCCCCCCCGCTTTAAATCTTGGATCTAAATATACTAACATACGTTGAAACTTTCAACTGAATGCATCTAATAATTTTTGCATCAACAAAAAAGATTTCTTCCATACAAAATGCATTTTGATTATTTAAAATATATGATAGGTTATGTATAGGGGCCTCAAATGACCCTCTAAATTCAAATGGATTATTCACAAGTGCCACAATTTTCAAGAAACAACCCGTCAAAGTTTGATGATTTTATGCACATAGGGAACATATGGGTCATTATTGTTAGGGCATGGCACTAAGAATTCAGACAAGTTAAGAGGAAAAATGGGACCATGCTCAAGGTAAGCCCACTTAATTATATGTGATTTCATTATCGGTTCATGCTGACGATGAACAAAATTAAATTTTGGCTACCTTGCAACTTTCCATTAAATGCATCTAATGATTTTTGCATCAATAGAAAAATGATTTCCCTACAGAAACTTCTTTGAGTCTTGAAAATATGAGATAAATTATTTTACAAGACCCTAGCATGACCCTATAGGTTTAGATGGATCATTCACATGTGGCATAGTTTGCAATAAATAGCCCATCAATGTTTTACATTTTTATTCACTTAGGGCACAAAAGGGAGATTGTTGGTAGGGTATAGCACTGAGCATTCGGAAAATTTGAGAAATAAAATGGGACCATGCCTAGGGTAAACCTACCTGATTAGACATGATCATGATATTATTTTATGCCCACAAATAACAATATGAGAACAAAGGAAATTTTTCAAGTGCATGTATAAGTGTAGAGGAATATATGAATCTTCATGAAAATACTAAGGTTGAAGGATTTGATGAAAAGGTGGTAATGGTGGAAATGATGTCTCTTGCAAAAGTGTATTTATGATGAAAAGGTGGGACCTTTCCCTCACATTCATAGATATATAGGGATTAAGGTTCTTATTTGTATGACAATCATACTTACTTTTTAACTAGATGCATATATATATTTTTATACATAAAAGACTAATATAATTAATGATTTGGTACATAGTTTTCCACTAATACCTTTATAATACATGACATATTCATACCCTTAGTCACTCATTATATCTCCTTAAGAGGATAGGTTGGTGTTGTATACATAGATGCAAAAACAATCCTCACAAGGTAGGTGAATCTAAAGATGGAATATGGATGTGAAGAAGATTGGTGTGAAGAGCCTTATGACAAGTAAATCCTCATCCTCCTTAGGGTTGATTTTAGGGGAGAAGTAAGAATTTGGGGGTAAAATATGTTAACTAACAAATATGTTATGAATAATTTATTGTTTCTTAATAAAATATTTCCTATTAAAACAAACTTTCAAATTAAATCAAATTATTGACTCATATAAAGAAGTAGAAGATAGACACAAAACACATTCACAAATAACTTCATCAAACCAATTCATGACCTAAAAAACCAAAATGAACATGAATTTCATCAACAAGGATGCTATGTATCAACAATAAATAAAATTAAATGAATACAATTATTGTCATATTATTACCAAGACATGCACATAATGAAAAATTTGGATCATATTTTAATTAAATATGTAAGTTTCAATGTACATTTATACATGCATGTAAGAAACAAATTGGATCGAATATGAAGTTTCATATATATATAAATGTAAAATAATTGTGCATGCATTCAAAAATGGCATAAATGCTAAGTCAATAAAAGTTTTACAAAAATGTGGCACATGCCATTTCAAGACCAATACACAATAAAAATGTTGAATATATACATGTATTGGTCCTGAACAATGGTAACTAACACTAAACGTCTCTATCAAATCCTATGGTTTTCATGGTCATGAAAATTGAGCCTCTCTGAAGTTGTAAGTGGATCTATAGATTGTTGCACAACAATAATTCAAATGCCGAATTATACTGCTTTTGTTAAAAATAAATTTCGGTTGTCAAAATAACATCAAAATAACTATATATTGAACTATAATTTCCTTGCAATTGATTTCTTGATCACCTCATGTATTTCTCTCATTGTTGACATATTATTTAAAGGTGGTGGACACATTCTTCGACAATCAGGACTCCTAACATAATTGAAAGGTAAAGAACCAATGACAAGTTTTGAAGGGGGTTGTAGTAGGTTAAATGCAATTAATACAATTTAATAACATAAATAGTTAAAAAAAACAAAAAATAAAAGTGCATGTACTTCTATCCAAATGTGTGTGTGTGTGTATATATATAATGCATACCAAAGCCTCAAGTGGTTCTCTTGTACTCCTAGGAGGGATCATTGCTAATGAAGCAACTACAACTATTTCTCGTATGAAGAATGATAAGAAATGTTGTAGTGACAAAGGAAGGATTTAGGGCTTTGAAAGGAAAAATAATGGAATATAAGGGGATTTGACAAGAGGGTTTAAAAAATAATACAATCTCAATTGAGGGTCTGAAGAAAAAAAAAGAAAAAAAGACATGCATACCTCTTCCCTCTGTTGAACCTCTGGCATATAAGGGGCATTAATAAATTCTATAAAACCCATTTTTTAATGTATATACAATAGACAAAAAATACTATAGAAATATACATACACATGTATAATCATAATACATTAAAAAAAAATTCAAGATCATTCCTAAATAAATCATTTTATCTTTTCATACAATTGTGTCAATTAAAATAGTCTTCTATTACCTTTTTACTATAGGTGTCCTCAAGGATTCCTTTCGCCCATGAGATATCCTAGACACATGTGTAGTACCCTAAGAGAAACAAAATGAACATAAAAAATATCAATATATGATATTAAATATAAGTTGACAAATCTAATTTAAATGACTAATGTATGAATAATAAAAATTGTAAATAACAGGTGTGCAAAATATGATACCACACAACTTTCTAGGAAAACTTCAACGGCCAAAATGTAACATCATAGATCTATGAAATTTGATCGTTTGAAGACCCCTATTAAACACCATATAAATATACCTTAGAGAGATAGTATTTATTATCAAAAATTATTTTAAATTCAATGTATTATTTTATTTTAACCTATTATAAAAAATTTATCTCTGGCCTCAAAGTGACAAGTGCACGAGAAGTTGAAGGAATATGTGGTGGTGTACTACCACTAGCTATAGCATGGTGAAAAGTGTATTATTCACATGTCATTTTAAATTGATCTATAAATGAAAACTTATTTATGTGTATAAGTTTGAAGTGATAAATAAATAAAATGTTGTAAAAATAAATCAACACACCTACATCTTCTCTCCATTGGAAAACACCATGTTCATTAGGTCATTTGTGAAAGCCACATAATTTGTTGTCCCGACCTAACATCTAGCCCCACTGTGTGTACAAAAATGGGATATGGAACCATCTACATGGGAATTGGTATCTACCCCAAAACATATATGCTAACAATTTGGACACTAATAATAGATGGATTCACTAAATCCAAGTGGTACAGTTGTTGGACCATCATGTGGTCCAAGAGGTTCTACTAACTATGTTTCATGTTGAATAATAAAATTAATCAATGAGGTATCCACCTAAAGAGTTAGTACCTCCATAGACTTGTTTAGGGCTACTAAGACTATGATGGGAACACTAGGTTTAGTAGATATAGGTATGTCATTTTAAGGCTTTACTACCCCATGATACCTTGATCTATTTTAGGTAGAGCCTCCACCTCTACGTGGAACTCCCTCATGTAAAAATATTTTGGGTTCCTACCAAGGATAAAATCATAATACATTTTTTCTCCAAAAATAATGGAATCCCATAATTATTATATTGTGGTTCATCAACGACCATATACCACCTATCTTAAAAACCATTTTTTTTATCCCAACAAGATTAGACCAATATATAGGAAACTTATTTGAATTAAGAGGTAAGGTCTCATTAGTTTTAGGGTTAGTGAAAAGAACACATATATCTCCTTTACATATCATTTAATTTTCACCCCATCATATGACAACCTTGTAGCATAGAAGGAACAACATCTATCTCTATATGTACCTCATTTTATAACTCGTTTAGAAACTTTGTTGGCACTATTGGCCATTGATATTAAGGCTATTTAAAGGGATGAATGATTCTCATGCCTATAGGTTCTCAAGCTACTCACTAATTGAGAAATTTAGGTTGTATTTTATGATAATTGATTTAATAAATCCTCCTACATGGTTTACATATGGTTTATTAGAGAAGATGGATGATTTCTACCTTCAAGGTCTTATTTTTGTTGTGTATTTTATTTGGGGCCGTGTTTTAAGAATTTTCCATGAATTTATTAAAAAAAAAAAAAATCAATTTAAATTTTGATATTACAATTAAATTTCAAAAAACATTAATTCAAGCATATTAACATGTGTGATCACACAAAATAGTGAAAAATTGTTGTAAATAGTGGAAATTTACTATACTTTGCCAAACATGACCAAGTTCTTCTTATTTTTTGTCATTATTATCTCTTTCACTACATGGCCAAGGGTTAAAATGACCTAATCATTTATAGTAAAAAAGTTTCATTATAAGAAGAATGTGATCGGGTTTTTGTTTTAGTAAAATATTGCATGGGTTATTTCAATTTAGGCTTAAAATTTACCAAACCATAACATTATTGGGTTATGAATTAAAAATAACCTAAATAGGTTAAGGGTATTTTAGGGTTTTCTTTGGGTGGGTGGCCACTTTTTTGCACACCATAGGTGCACTTACCCTAAACCATGATGATAAGGGATCCAAACTCTTTTTTTATCAAATCCTAAAGAGAAAGAAAGCGAAAGAAATAATTGAGGATATTTGGAAAGGAGATAGGAATATCATAGGCCAGAAAAACATTTAGAAATCTTTAATAAAGTTTTATAGAAATTTATTCACTTATGAAGATGATTGTTAGAGCTGAGATCCGACTACTGAGATGGGGAGTGAATCGGTAATCTACCAATTAAACCAACATTACAACCAGTTAAACTTTAATCATTATTAACAAGATTAACCTTAATATTAGTTAATGAAAAGATTAAACATCCAAGATCATCCATGAATTTGACACAAGGATTTATTTCATGGAAACGTAAATAGGGAAAAAACCATGGTGGGGATTAGATCCCACTAAAATAATGTACTCTTCCTAAGATATCTTGTGAGGAGTTTAACCATGTTAGTAGTTTACAAAAACACTGTTAGGTACTACCCAGTTAAGGGATTTACCTTAGGTCTGTCAGAACCTTTACCCTATTAAGAGTAGCCTTGTTAGAGGAACTAAAACACAAAATAATGTGTCACCTTGTTAGAGGATTTACAATAAAGATCTGTCAGGATCTACCTTGTTAGGGGATTTAAATTGTTGTAACGATTAGGGAATAATATCAACAATTATATGCAAAGTAGCACTACCTCTATTTTATTAGATCGTAAAAATCACACAATATCTTCTGAGAATACATAATTCTTCCTAGGTTTGATTGCAACATGCACCTTACACCAAACTTGCACAACACACATGATCAACACACTTTGCATTCAACTTCAACGTTTAAATAATGAACTATTAAGTCCACTAGCTTGATCAAACCCTAACAAGAAATTATAAAGCATCCTACTCAAATAAAAGGATCCACATAATAGAATTAAATACACAAAACCTATTTCCAAGACCGCTTCAGCCTATACAATGATTTACATATTAAATTGAGCCAAAGAATCGAACACATTTTGACCATACTCAAACTTCCTCAAGAATATTCTCCACAAGATAACATAGATCAATGTGATGGAAGATCGTCACCTCCAATCATGAATACATGTCACCATAATATAATTCATTCATTGTTAATCATTTTTACATCGATATCGATCATCGATACAAGATCTTCCATCGGTAGCTTAAGAACATAAATACTTAACATGTTGAATAACATTTTTTCTATTCACCAATCACTTAAACTTCTCATGCCTATGACTCAAAGTAGTTTATATTGCAACTGTAGCATATAAACACTATTGATCACCATATCCTATGACTGCACCACAAGATACATCAGAGATTTTACATGATATTCAAATCATATATCACTTGTCATCAATTGTTCTAGCAAATGTACTATTATACTCCATTTGATTATAACTCTCATATAGAATTACTTCAACAATAGTGGTTAAGCATTTGACATCTAGAGCCATACCTTGGTCTCCCCTAAAGGTAGCAACCACTAAAACTCACTGAAACTTATCATATCAAAAATATGCTTGACAATATACTAGGAACAAAAAGTCAATAGTTGACATCAATGACAATAGAATACATCAGCATCCTCAAAATGAAACATTAACAAGATATCCCAGAAGTCTATTCAGCACTTCCCAAAGGATAAGGCGAAAGCTGAGAGTCTCATGAAATATTCTAGGGGTGTTATGATGTTGACTCCATCAAGGAGTTCTGGGAGAAGGTGTTTATGGTTGTTATGAAGTATATCTCCCTGGATGGGAGGTATAAAAGGGATCATTCTTACCATTTTGTGTTTTTATGTCAATTCTGACATAAGGTGAGGGTTTCATTTCCTTTTTGTCTTTTGCATTCTCTCTATCATAGTATTATCGACCACAGGAAAAAGAGAGAAATCTCATTCTGCATGAGGGTCTGATTCTCCTTATGTAGAGCATGTTAAGAAAATGGCAATTACCACTCTCCTTATTCTCTCACCAAGAGAATCTAGCTCTGTTAATGCCTCGGGTAAAAGGATTAGGGTGGGCGAGGATATGGCTGAGATGACTGTTAAAAAATTAAAATTTGAAAAAAAATTAAATGTATGGATACAAAATCTGATGGTGAGAGTCCTAATGGTTATGAGGAAACTTATTATATCCCCCACTCCCAGTCCGAGGACGAGAGTAAGGAGTCTCTTTCAGTCTCGGTGAGTGTGTCTGGTGATGAAGAGGACAAGTCTCTATTTTCCCATATCGCCAAGGAGAAAGGGATTGACCATGAAGACATTGAGGGGGATGTGGGTGGTCAAAAATTTACTATATTGGTCAACTATGCGAGCTCTAAAGACCACAATGTTCTCATTTTTGTGAAGATCAAGGTGGTCATGGAGGTACAGTCAAAGAGGAAGGAGGATGATACCCCTAGTGAAGACACTGCTAAGAAGGGTAGTATCCCTTCTAGTTCTAGGAATATTCCTTTTTCAAGAACGATCGATATGAAGGAGGGAAATATACAACTCCTTCAAGATGACATGGATGACAAAATTGAAACCCCATTTGGAGTCCTTCAACCAGTGAAGGAAATGTCTATGTACTTGTTTTGACTTATGAAATGGGTCTTTAAGGAAATCTAAAGCCTCCATTTGAGATTTCATGCTCTATCTACTTGAGTGGATTTTATTCAAGGAAATCTAGATTCTGGGTCAGATGGGATTGATGGAAAAAAGAACAAGGAGGATGAAAATAATTTGAAGACTCTGCGAGACAGATTTGACATCCTGGAGAACACTCTGAATAAGGATAATAATATCTTTATGGGTTCTTCCATAGAGTGTTTTAACCTCATCAAATTGGAGTTGGATATTGGTTCTCCTATTGTGAAGATTGATGATGAAAAAGAAGATATGGAGGATGCAGGCCTGAGCTAGTGCACATGTTCTGCCAAAAAGAAGAAAATCCAAGACAGGATTTTGGAGCTTTCAGAATTCAATGCTTCCATCAAGAAGGTCTCTATGGCTAAGAAGGAAGAAAAAGGCACTCTCCTTGATTTTTCTTAGATCCTACTGTTCCCCTACTTTTTTGTTGGATCATTTTCTGGTTTTTGGTTGCCGGGTGGCTTAGCTAGTTTTCTAGCTTTTTTCTCTGGTTTTTGGTGTTAGTCCTGGGTTTTGCGGGCTGGATTTTAGTCCTGTTTCTATTTAGCAGGTTTATTGCCTATATATTTTTTGTGATGATTGTAATGGGTTTCAGGTCCCCATAAAATATGTTTTTACTCGCAATCAAAAAAATTAAGAAAAATGTTTCCACTTCTGTCTTTCAACCATTATGTAATTACTCTCCCTTTCACTAGATTTCACACATACATCTTCACATCATCTCCATAAATATTCTATTCTAAACATACATCTTGTCCCCCTTTGAAAACAATTCTAAAGGTGATGAACACACCTAATATCTCCTTGAAAAGGTGTCAGTGGGAGATGAAATCAATGGTGGTTCTATCAAGATTCTACCTAGAGACAGATACATATCCACTATTAAAAATGTGAGGCCTATTACTTTATTAAACATTTCTTATAAGATAATAACTAAGGTTCCTAGAATTAGATTGGAGGAAGTTCTCTCTAATGTAGTGAACCCTACTAAAAAAGGATTTGTGAATGGAAGGTATATTATAGAGTATTTACTCACATGGTGGGGGGTATGAATTGGGCTATGGATTCTAAATGAACTAAAGTCATGATTTTGATAGATTTGGAAAATTCCTATGATAGGATAGAATGGTGTTTCATATTTATGATGTTACAAAGCCTCAAATTTCCTATGCTATTTTTTTAATGGTAAATAATCCAATGGATGATGTCAGAGCTTGTGTGGAATTTTTTGATTGAATTGATGGGGAAAGGGCCCTAATCCTAGAAAGTATAGGTTCACACATACTATCAAAGTCTCAGACCATCCAAGCTTGTTTGGAAGTTAACAGGGGTAAATCTGAATACTTGAACCTTACCAGGTCCATTAGACAGAGGTTCCCACTAGCACCTATGGTTTTTGTTATTACTATAGTTTCATTGTACTACCTCTTGAGGGAAAACCTCCTATCACCTAAGGTTAATGCAAAAAATCTTCCTAAATAGGAAGACCTATCGAACATCTGATTTGCAGATAATAAAAATATTTTGGTAAAACTAGAAGAGGAGATCTTCTCTTCTCTAATGATGAAATTGGACGTCTTCAGTGAGGCTTCACGGAGTATAATTTTATTGCCTAAATTTATAATGTTAGGCTAGGAGAATCACTCCCCTAACTAGTTTAGTAAGTTTTCTATAATGTGGGGGGGACCAGATCACTAGAAGAGGTATTTGGACCTTCCTTTTAAAATATGCAAAAACCTTAAAGAGATGTGAAGTTGGGTTAAGAAGAATGTTTATAAAAGGTTAAGAAAATGTAACAAATAGTAGTTATCATTGACAGGAAGGATGCATGCATGTGAGAAAATTCTATCCTCCTATAATATTTCCTACACATGTACCTAGATCTTCAATAATTATCAATTTACTTACATTCAATGATAGATCATAGAGATTTTTATGGTCAGATAAAAAAGTAAACAAAAGATGCATGAAGTAAGATGACAATGGTGAACCATGAGTAAGAAACAAAGGGGGTCTTGGCCTTAAGGAACTCAGGCTATAGGGGATTTGTCTTGTAGGAAAATGGATATTTAAATCAATGCAAGGGTAATATGCATGGAATATCTTAGAACGGTAAAATATTTCAAAATTTGTCCCAAAACAAATTTCTTCATGAAGGGTTCTACCACTCAGTGATTTGACTCCTTCCCATTTTTCTATTAAACTAGATGGGTTGATTGTTTCCAGATCCATTTGCAAAGCATGGGAAAGTGTTAGACATTTGATTACACATAAAAATATTATTAGTTACAAGATTAAGGTATGTGGAGAAAGATCTATATGGTTGAATCTAAATCACAATGGTAAGCCATTAAAATTGCTCCAAGGTTGCTTGGATATAAACTATCCTTTAAAGGGGATAGGGAAGCTCATAAACATCATGAAAGAGGGGAATTTGGTGATTTGGAATGAAATTTTCATAAAATTTGATGTCCCCCAATTAGAATGAAGGTCTTACACTATCCTCTAAGTGGAAAAAAGGCCCAAACTGTGTAATGAGGATGAAGTTATGCGATATATCCTTTCATTAATACAAAAACCAATGTTAATTGAGGTATCTCCTTGGGTACCCATTCTTTCTCAAGATGTGTGTACCAAAAGGGCACCTTTATGTTTGCTTTGGTCTCATCATCATAATAACATGACCCCCTTCAGCAAGAAAAAATTGCATGTGTTTATTGAATTTTTTTTCTAATCTTTTGACCTCTTGTTGACCTCCATGTTTTAGACGTACTACATGTCAAACTTTTTTCTACCATTCATGCATTTACCTCATTTGAGGAAGATAGATCTGACAAGTACCTATTTGGTTGTTCCTACAATCCATCAAATGAGATATATAGTTGGTAAGGAGCATGATATTTTGCTAAATGAGGGTAATGTTGATGAAGTCGGCCATAAAATTGATGTTGAGGGTAGTATTGTTAAATCATGAGCAATTTAATACCTTATTATTAAACCACTCAATGAATATGGATGTAAAGAGAAAGAAAGCTATTAATAAACTATTTCTATAGGGCATATTGACTTATACCTTCTCATCCATGTCAGTGTGCAGGATCCTCGTCAAAGGGGTTAAATTTCTTGCATATGTGAATCATTTATCTTAATTTAACTAAAAATTACATGATACATATACTAAAAATTACATAGAAGACAACATGAACAATATGCAAGATCGTAAACATGAAAAAATTACCTTTACCTTATATATGGAAAGCAAGATCATCAATAGAAGGGGTTATCATGTGTGTAGTCAATTGCCTGTTTCAAGAAAGGTTGACAATCAAATAAAATATATACACAGGTAATCAACATCAATTAATTGAGCATCATAAGAAATACATTGGTTATCATAAATCACATATGTTGTAATCATTATAATTGAACACAATGAATTAATTATACCATGCAATTAGAGTTGAATACATCGATAAATCAATATTAAATATATATACTAATCAACATAAATATATATAAATAATTAAATCACATACCTTGTACATTTCAATCATGTCATTGATCATCTTCTTCATCATCATCATCATCATCATCATCATCATCATCATCATCATCATCATCATCATCATCATCATCACCATCATCATCATCACCACCATCATCATCATCATCCTCATCATCATCGCCTCCATCATCATCATCATCATCGCCATCATCATCATCATCATCATCATCATCATCATCATCATCATCATCATCATCATCATCATCGTCATCGTCGTCGTCGTCGTCGTCGTCGTCGTCGTCGTCGTCGTCGTCGTCGTCGTCGTCGTCGTCGTCGTCGTCGTCGTCGTTGTCGTAATCATAATTATAATCATCATCATCATCATAATCATCATCATCACCACCACCACCACCACCACCACCACACCATCATCATCACCAACACCACCACCATCATCATCATCACCACAAACACTACCACCATCTTCTTCATCATCATCTTCTTCTTCATCTTCATCTTCAGTATCTTCTTCTTCCATCACATTATATTTTACCAGCCTTCCTCATGGATCATGTCTAACAAAAAATTAACAACCCAGCTTATGTGGAACCTCTAAGTAAAACAATTTCTCACAATAGCTTGGAAGAACATAGGGATCATCTCCAACTAGCTTAAACGACCTTGTATTAATCATTGTAAATCCATTATCATGTTGAATAATAGTTCTGTCATGATCATTTTGATTCAGTCGTAGCCTATACCATTTGACAACGAATAGAACTAATTTGAATGAGTTAAATTCATACTCAAGTATATCATCCAAGATGCCATAGTATCAATTTTGAGATTGCTGAGGATGTATGTTATTTCTAGATGAAATATTAGTGACCTCAAAGACTGCAGTTATCCTAGAATCACAAGTTTTCTTCATGTCATCCAACTTTTTTATGCAAAATTTGTGGCCATGATAGTACATAGATTTGTGGTTCTTGACCTACAAATTTTCAAACATGTGAAAATTATTTGCATCATGAATTGATATGAAACATATGGGTCATGATCATTAATAATTTTTTACATACCTGTCTACCTCTTAAACCATATGCTAGATCAATTAGCATTGGCGTAACATTGGAATCTCCATTATGATGAGCTTCTCTAACCAATGAAGAAACACCTTCCTATGTTAATGAGAAACCACTTTCTTGACATCATTCAATCCATACTATCATCCATTCAATATTGTTCACAATATACAAATGTATTGCATCTCACTCTCGACCAAATGTATAAAAAAAATAGACAAATTACAAATAACTTATAATGAAGATTTATAATAATTAATTAAATATAATAATGTCTTATAATTACCTCTCACTTTCATCAATCTACCTTTCCCCATCAAGTACTTGCCTTCAAGTTTTTTAATCGAGTTGGGATCCCAAATACGATCTACACGGATCTTTGTTGCAAACTTAGCAAGATATTCACTAATATAAATCATGGTCTGGTATACCATATTTCCCTCTACCATAGAACCCTCAGGATGTCCTCTCTATCGAACCAAGTCCTTAAAAAATTTCAGGTGCCTCTCAACCATCCACATTGTCCTAGTTTGTATAGGTCTACACAGTTCAATCTCCTCAACTTGATGTATGAGGTAGTGTTCTTGTGCATTGAAAAAAGTTGAAGGTATACACTTTAGCATTTCACACATAAGATGAGGAATTTTTCTCTTCCAATATTTTATATCTTCTTTATAGATTTCTTTTGATGACAATCACCTCAAGTATTTTTCAAGATCATATATAACCTGTTTGACACTGTTGTTGAAGTGGTGTGGGATCGATAGAGGTAGAATGTACTGCAATAATTGTAAGATGATCTTTCAATGATTTATAAAATGATACATTGAAAACTACATGCATTATAAAAATATATAGTGAATACAAAATAACATGAATTACCTTAATAAATATATGTCAATCACATGTTTTCATCCCTAGCCCAAATTTACTTTTCTTTGATATAATATTGTTTAAGTTCACAGCAAATCTTGTGAGAAAATGTATTTTTATGTATGACTTCTTTTATAGCATTGTTGTGCTGCTTCGACAATAATCAAGTAAGGGCACATATATCAATCTGGTCTCCATTGTTATTTGATCAAATGACATTTTTCATTGCATGGTTGGATTCCTCAATGTCACTACAAATTTTGACAATTTTTTCTTTGTCACGCCTTCCATCCAATAATTTCCATAATTTATCTTTTACATTCTTTCCAATATGCATAGCATCAAACAAATACATGATTGGGAGTTTCTCATAGTACGACAACCTACTAAATTGTGTAGGATAAATTTTTAGTCATTTTGGAAGTTGGCCATTAATGCCTTGAAGACCTTCACAAGCATCAATTACATCATTAGTAAACAAAATAGAATATCAAAATATAAATTTTAAACAAGAACCATCAGATAGAATGACATTACCTCGATGATTTATTCTAGTGTATTCCAACTTCCATAGGTGAGGTGTCATTCTCTATGGCTTTGATTTAGTCTCTTCTTTTCCATTGAAAATATATTTTTTTTGTAATTTTGTACTAATGATTTCTATAGAGAAAGTGTCTATACGCATTGAACACCTAGTTTCCTAAACTTTTTGATTGATGAGATTTCATCTTTGGACCACAACTTGGACATGCAAATTTTCCCTTTGTCTGAAGACCTACAAGACCGTGTATAATTGGATTAAATATGTTAATTCTAGGTTAGCACTATAACATACCAAAAAAGAGGTGTTAACAAGAGAACATACCACAAAAATGTGTTAGCCCAAGGGCATGATGTATTGTCCATACAAGCATTGTATGGAATTGAAATTGTCTTTAACCTATTGTCTTAGAGATGTCATACATAGTGACCCCATTCCATAGCACCATCAGCTTGTCGATAAGGGGCTCAATATATACATTCATATCTTTAACTTGGTACTTACCTTGTTAAATGAACAAAAACATTACATAATTATTATGACCATTTTGATGGATTATTTATAATAAATTAATTTAGAAGACCATTAAATGAAAAAATACCTGGAACAATCATTGCCAAAATTAGGTGCTCCCTCTTTATGGACATCCAAGGAGGAATGTTATTGTTGATAACATAAACATGCCACACCGAGTAAACAGATCTTATCTCTCCAAACAGATTGACAACGTTCGTTACCAGTGAAAGCTTGAGATTATGAGGTTCTTCTTTAAAGTGTGGCCAAGTTTCCTCTATTTCCTTGAATATTGAACCATCTGTAGGCATTCTCATAATTTCATCTCGAATTCTATTGTGTGTATGGTAATCCATAAATTGTGCCAAGCTAGTGCACCTGAATAATCGTTGTAGACATGGAATAATGGGAATATGCTGAAGAACCTTGCGAGGAACCTTTTTTGTTATTTGATCTGATTGATATCTACTAATATGACAATTAGGTCATTCTATTGTGAATTCATGTTGTTTATGATATATAATATGATCATTCATATATGCATGTATTGTTTGATACTCAATTCCAATATCTTTCATATTGATAGATAATTCTCGGTACGAGAAAGTTAGAATGTTTGATGGTGGTAAAAAACACTCACCTATCAACCTAAAACAAAATTAAATATAATTGGTTAATATAAATAATGTTAATTAGTACATGATTCATCCTTTGTTAACTAAATGGAAATTACGACTAAAAAAGATGACATATATCACATACCTTAACATATGTGTGATTGTTGCATTGGATAAACCATTCATAACCTTCTAGTTCACCAACAACTATAAAATAAAAAGAAGGGGAGACTTCATATAGAATCTTGTATGCCTTCTTAAGTATAGGTACATCAAGGTCATCTTCATCATCATCATCATCAGTTGTGCCAGTGCCATAATCTTGATCATCATGATCATCTTAATCATCGTGATATTCTTCCATGAGATCATTACCTTCTACTTCGATATTCACACCTCCATGTTCCCTCATATGGAAATCCAAAGTCTCCAGATTTTCATGGTCCATAACATGAGACCTAGGGTGGTTGACCTATATCAAAATGATGACCTTAAATTAACCATGACGATGTCATCAACAATCCATTTCTTATGTATATAAATATTTCAAATAATATATTGAAAAATATACCAATGGATGAAATTCATTTCTCCCTTCAATGTGACCATGTTTCCTACAATGTTCCTTAGTTTTTTTAATTATATATCTTCGAGTCTTTAAGCCCTTCTAAATAGTATAGGTATAATAATATTTTCCATCACCTCTTCTTTTAAAGTTCGACCACAATCTAGAAATTGTCTCCTTATTATTTTCTGGGTTGATATTGTTAGACATGGTCTTTCTTGAATGGAATGACTCGTTACTTGTACATTGACTAGAATTTTGGTGGAAGAAGGATGATTTGTTTGCAACCTGGAGATATAGAAACCAAACAACAATTTTCTCAACTCTAATTTTCTCAACACAAAGGGACATTTATAATAACCAAAGAAACATGATTATTTTTAAATGGAATACACCAAGGAGTACCATAAAAAATATCGACTATTTACAATCATGAACATTAAACCTAAATCATATAGCTCATTATTTTATCAGCATGTGTAGTCTCTATGTATATGAAAAATGAATAAAATTCAAGGCCTAATTTATCAAGAGCAACAAACGATGCGGAACCCCACAATTGAAAACATGAAACCTAATGAAAAACACAACAAAAATTGATTGGGACAATGGAATTTACAAAGTAAGGTAAGGTGAGAGGATCAATCAAATAATTAAAAAAAGAAACACGCTTGGTCAACAATGTTAAAAATCCTATCACCAATCATAGACATAGGAAATAAAAAATGGACAAAAGACAAGAAATAAGAAAAAATTTGATGAGAAGAGGTCAAAATAATATTCAAAGTATTATTATGAAATCTGCATGTTCAACACTTGTGCATATACCTTCTCTAGTAAAATTCAAGGCCTAATATATCAAGAACAACAAACAATGTGAAACCCCAATATCGAAAACATGAAACCTAATAAAGAACATTGCAAAACTTGATTGGGACAATGGAATTTAAAAAGTAAGGAAAGGTGAGAGAATCAATCAAATAATCAAAAAAGAAACATGCTTTGTCACCAATGTTCAAAATTCTATAACCACGCACAAACATAGGAAATCAAAAAGGGACGAAGGATAATAAATAAGAAAAATCATTAGGACTATAGAAAAATCATTAAGACTATAGAAAATCAAGTTCTAGAAATGGATGGTTCTGATGCTTTGCAATTACAAAAAATGAGCATTCATCATTTGGTACTTCTTGGTGTATTCTAGATCTAGATATGTTCAACATTTTTCCAGTAATGATTTGGGGAATGCAATCATGTAAAACATAAACTATTGTTATTATTATTGTTATGAGAAGAGGTCAAAATTAAATTCAACTAGTTTATGGATAAAAGGACATATGTTTAATATACTTGAATTGAATTATGTTAACTTAATTCATGCAATAATAAAAACTACCCGCTCTACACCATTGAATACATCTTCAATGTGCCTCAATAAGTCAGTGGAATCATCCAAGCAAGACAAACAACTCAATAAACACTCAGAAAGACCTAGTAGGGTTAATAGGTGAATTACTGTTTGGAGTATTGCAAGTGTTTGGGGATCAAAGTGATTTTTGATTCCTCACCTAGACAGATCAAATAGTCTGTTCAAATCCATAGATTGGATCAAGAACCTCACTTGTGAAGGGTTTCACAACTTACCAAGAATCAAATAAGTGTTCCTAGCCCTTAAGCCTGAGAGGGTGTTTGAAGACTTTGAGTGGGTGAGACCAAGTTGAAGAAGTGCCTTAACATATTTCTATTTTGAGATTTTCTTGTTCAAAGATTAGTGTAATGTCCCTTGCTAGGTTGGACATAATTATTACATATATAATTTGAACTTACACTAGATGTCCCAATAACACAATAATTCAATTTAAAATATTCATAAATAGGAAGTAACATTAGTTCATGTATATCCAATCATATTACTATTTGGCTTAATGAATGGAAGGTGTAGATCTTATCCAAGTTGCCTAGATATTTGTGAACGGACTCCCTCAAAGTTTACAGGTCCAAGTCTGTATCATGAAGGCTTACAGAAATTTGACCCCTGCCCTCTATTGGAATAAGATCCATTGCTTCGATTTATAAAAGCCCTCCTCGGTAACACTTTAGTCCCTTCCTCTTTAGGTACTAAATAGTAACAAATCTGAACATGGAAAAATATGATTATGACTCCATTATTATTAATAAATATATATTACAGATGTAAATATTAGATCACTCAGAGGTATGTTACAGAACATTTAGATATATACATTATATATAGATTATTCTTATTTCATCCTTATTAACATAT
>MU225243.1:1230002-1242825 GCA_018584345.1 Thuja plicata
GACACTCCTTTTCATTTGGTCGCGCACTCGCGAGCTGCATCTTTATAACACTTTCCTTTCGGCGACTGAGTGCCAATGTTCTTTCTTTTTCATTTATCCCTGCGTCGCACAGTCGCCCAGGCTTTACTCTATCTTTTATTTCATGTGCGAGTGCGCGACAGCATCCATTCTTCATTTGGTCGCGCACTCGCGAGCCATCTTTTCTTTATTTTAATTGCTCGGTGATTGAGCGATGCTTTACCCCTTTTTGCTCAGCGAGTGCGCAATGAGTTCATCTGTTCCTTTGGTCACTCACCTGCGAGCAGTTCCTTCTTTGTCCTTATTACTCAACGACTGTGCGATGAGACCATCTGTTCTGCTCGTCGCGCACTCGCGAGCCCCTTTTTCTTTACCTGAACTGCTCGGCGACTGCGCGACCACCTGCTCTTTCAGCTCATCGCACACTCGCGAGCCGCATTCTGTTCACCTTTAACATTGGTGAGTGAGCGACGAGCACTTGATTTCCTTAGTCGCTTAGTCGCAGACCCATATCATCTCCCTCTGGCGATCACCCGACTGAGGACCCACATCCACCTGCCATATGCCACCTGTCATACAGCCATTGGTTCATCTGTTTGCACATTGGAACGCTGAGTCATCACATGGTTCTAGCGACAACGCGACCAAAGGCAGCCGCGAAGTTGGGAGACATTTTTTACTAACTGCTGAAACTTCACGCAATCAAGCGACTGAGGTGGGTCCCGTTCTTTATGTGACTTGTAACATGGATCTGGCGACCTCGCGATCAAAGAACAAACGCTAAGTCGAGAGACATTTAGGGAATATTCCAATGGGTCACGAGACTACGCGACACAAGGAAGACGCAGAGTTGGGGGAAAGGAAAGAATATTCGCCCAGGCTGAAGCGATCAAGTGACTGAGAAATAAAGCACATGCTCTTAGTAACTTAGAAAAAGTAACTGCGAAATATAAGAGCCATGGCCTAGGGTTTATTACCTCGCTTAACTATGAAAGACTCAGTGTTTAAGGGCCAAGAGAAGACATGAACCCCTGGAAAACAAGACAGAGAAAGCAAGATAGGGCAAACCAGGTCAATTGCACAGAATGGGAAAATTCGGGCAACAGTTATATAGTTTTAATAAAAGTACTATATTATATAATTTTAGTATCTCACTAACTCTTTATTTATTATTTAAATTCCACCTTACATTTAAAATTTATAACTATATTTTAAATTTTTACAATTATAACTATATAAATGAAATTATAATATATATAAACATAATTTATTAAATATTATTTTTCAGCTTTTATACAAAGTTTCTTATTTAATTTTTAATCTATAATAATTTTACTTTTATTAAATATCTATTAATTAAAATATATATAATATTTATAAAAAAATTAAAACTAAATTTATATATATAATTATAACTACTAATTAGGCAAGTGCAAGGCCACTACGTGGCACTTGTTAGTTTTGGTTGTTGGTTGTTTAGATTTCTTATATTCTTTTTATTTTGATTTAAATTTTCTAATTGTTTTCCTTTACCTACTTATTATTGTACTTGCCTATGCAAAACTATTGCTTTTACCTATACACATTTGTACCAATGAAAACTAAGTATTTTTGAGTAATTTGAATTTATCTAAAGTTAACATATTTATTTATTTATTAAATTAATATATTAAAAAAATTAATTATTCAAATATGATTTGTTGAATTCTTTTGGTACACTTTTTTTTGGAACTATCCTATTTTTGGGAACTATTTCTGAAAAAATAAAACTTTAACAATAATAAGTTTTGTCCCAAATGTAGAACAAAAAATATTTATACTAAATCTATTATTTCTATTAATTTGTTGATATTTTAAAATTATCTATATTTTATTTCATTCTCTGAGAGCACTCATAGGAAATAATGGAGAAGAAAACCTCCAGTCTTGCCCAGGACCAGAGGTCCAAATAACTAAATACAATTACTAATAATATTATTATTTATTACAATATATATTTATTTATTTACTTAATATATTTCATATTTATAAATTTTAATTTAACATATTGAATTTAAAATGTTTTAAAAAAATTCTAAAGTATATGAGCATGTAATATTTTTAAGTTATTTTAGTTTTTTAATCATTTTATTTTTAATTTTGATTTCTATTTTGTAAGATCTTTATTAGGATTAAAAAAATCAGCTTCAACTATATTGGTCATGGTCCTTCAAACCATTATTTGCTATGAGCTTGAATTGATATTGCATAACTCATCTATCTACTAACTAATAAATACTATTATTAAAACACTAAAAGACAAGTACCCTCACTACATGGCACTTGTTAATTTATAGTATTTAAGAACATCAGTAAAAATTTATGTAATATCCCCAATAAATTGAAAGTGAATTAATTAAATTAATTCCTTAATTTTGGGATGAGGAGATATTTCACAGTCTTGTGGCTTGTTTTTGGGAGCTTATTTATGTTGACCTAATGACACCTTCAAGAAAATAGTTAATGGGTAAAAGCACAATAATTTGTCACCCTTTTATAAAGGAAAATGTTAACAACACAAAAATTGTAAAACTTCAAGGGCATAAAAGTCACATTTTTGTTGAGAATTTTAAGTTGATGTAAACTAATAAAATGTGTGAAATATGATGAATTTTATGCCTATATTTAAAAAAAATTGAACAAAAATTAATATTTTTTTTGAATTTTTTAGGTCTATTTTTTATTTCCTGAAAAATAATGCAAATCAGGGGGTTAACTTCACGCCAAATCATTATATAAGTAAAAAAAAAATTCTTCCAATTTCAGAATATGTTTTAAGTGACATGTATAGCTAGTGCAAAAAAAATGAAAGAAGTGTTTTCGATATATAGTTTGTCCGGTATAAGTATTCAGAGTTGAACTTACCTGAAATCAATAGTTTTTTTTTGTCTCCCATCACTTTTCCCCTATTAAAGTTGTACCAAAATCTAAATAAATTACATATTTTTGAAGAGGACTCTCTTCTCTAGTGTTGTATATGATTTTAAATTTTTCCTGAATTGATTTAGCATTTTTTTTTATATTTTCCAAATAAACGACTTCTTAGAACTTAATATACCTACATGTAGTTTATAGAAAATTTGATCAACATTTTATAATTGAAACAATATAAAATTTATATGTCTAGAATCATAGTTCAGAGATCTAGAAAGGACTACGTTTACTTTTTTGACATTTTATATTTTGAGTAGAGAACAGAACAATAGAAGTGTAAACTTATGATATTTTGATGTTTTGGGGGTTTGGTTGCCAACTGGGATGCCACCTAGGCAAACTCGGTCCAATTACAATCGGCCGAGTCCTACTAGGGAGAGAAATCACAATAGTGTGTCCCACTTTTTGGGATGAAGGAATTCAGTCTTCCAATTTTTTTTTGTTTTTGATGGCTTTGTGCGAAGTACCCTCTTCGCATGAAGTGGTTAATTGCCTTCGCGTGAAGTACCCTACGTGGGGTACTTCACGTGAAGTGGGGTCTTCATGGGAAGTACCCCATGTAGGGTACTTCACGCAAAGAACCCCTTCATGCAAAGCAATTATTCATTGGAGTTTTTATAAATTTCCAACTACCCATTTCATTTTCACCATTAACTATTAGAGATTTTGTAGATTCGGGGCTTAGAGCAAACCAGTGACGTCCAGTATGACATCAGAACCTCACGAGATTCTTCGACCTCTTCTTCTTGTTAGTAGTATTAGGTACACATATTTTTCTTATTTGTATTGTAAATTATATGTTTTATATTTATTGTAGTTAACTATTTGTTTTAAATAATATTTAGTTTGTAGAAATGTTAGAAAATGATTGTTGAATTTTAGAATATGTTAGAAAATTATAGTTGTAAGTTATAAAATCATAGTAGAATGTTAGAAAATGTTAGAAAACATTAAAAAAACATAGTATAAATGTTAGAATATGTTAGAAAATTGTAACTTAGTATACCTTAGAAAATATTAGCAAATTGTAACTTAATACATTAGAAAATATTAGAAAATTGTAACTTAGTATACATTAGAAAATATTAGAAAATTGTAACTTAGTATACATTAGAAAATATTTGAAAATTGTAACTTAGTATACATTAGAAAAAATTAGAAAAACGTAATTAGAATGTTAGCAAATGTTATAAAATTGTAACTTAGTATGTTAGAAGATGTTAGAAAATGATAGAAAACCATAGTAGAATATTAGAAAATGTTAGAAAATATTTACAAAACATTAGAAACCATAGTACAAATGTTAGAAAATATGTGAAAACATTAAGAGATCTTATAAAATTTATTAAAAAATATTTTTTTTTAAATTTCTTTTAAAGTTAGTATCTCTCTCTCTCTCTCTCTCTCTCTCTCTCTCTCTCTCTCTCTCTCTCTCTCTCTCTCTCTCTCTCTCTCAATTATGTACATATATGTTTTAGAGTTACATGTATATAACTCTTTAGAACATATTAAAACTCTTTAATCTATGTACCTAGGACCCTTAAGACCTAATAGGACATATTAATTTACCAATTAGTACATCCAAGGACCCTTCATGACTATTAGTACACACTAGGTTCCTTTAGGCCCCCTGTTGTGACATAAAACTCTTTAAGAGCCCTTAGGATCCTTAAGACCTATAATAGGACCACTTAATACCTAATAGGACCCCTTAAGACTTAATAAGATCAGACTTAAGACCTAATAGGACTAATATGGCCTATTAAAATTGATTAGTACATCCTAGGACCCTTAAGACCTAATAAGACCACTTACTTGACCTAATAGAACCTATTAATACCAATTAGTACAATGAAGGACCCTTTAGACCTAATAGCACCCCTTAAGACATAAAACTCGTTAATAACCCTTAGGACCCTTAAGATCTAGAATAGGACCACTTAAGACTTAATAAGACTAGACTTAAGACCAAATAGGACTAAAATGACATTAAAATTGATTAATACATCCTAGGACCTTTAAGACATAATAAGACCACTTTCTTTACCTAATAGGACCTATTAATACCAATTAGTACATCCAAGGACCCTTTAGACCTAATATGACCCCTTAAGACCTAATAGGACCCCTTAAGACATAAAACTCTTTAAGAACCCTTAGGACCCTTAAGACCTAGAATAGGACCACTTAAGACTTAATAAGACTGGACTTAATACCTAATAGGACTAATACGACCTATTAAAATTGATTAGTACATCATGGGACCCTTAAGACCTAATAAGACCCCTTACTTGACCTAATAGGACCTATTAATACCAATTAGTACATCCAAGGACCGTTTAGACCTAATAGGACCCCTTAAGACATAAAACTTTTCAAGAACCCTTAGGAACCTTAAGACCTAGAATAGGACCAATTAAGACTTAATTAATGACATGTAACTGATTGAATGTTTGGAGATGTTAAGTTGATAACTAAAATGCAAAAGCATAATGAAAGACATTAAATCAATTAATGGATTGTATTGTCATTGATGTTAGCTTGATATAATCTAATCTGTTATAATCAAAGTGTCAAACACTTTAGAGAGTCAGAGAGATAAATGTTATACTTTCTATAATGCATAAAAGACAAGTATTCACAATGTGAGTGCAAACACCGACGGTCAATGGAACCCGAAGGATAGAGATCACAGACAATCAAGTCACAGTGATGCCCGAGCAAGAACACTGACAAGCATTATGGACGAGTAGAATAACAAGAAAACCTGACATCCAGAAACATAGTGTAAACCAATTATGGAGTTAGAATCTTACTTGCTTATGCATCATTTAAAGGAATCAAGGTATACCAAATGGATGTTAAATCTACATTCCTAAATGGAATACTTGAAGAAGAGGTATACATTGAACAACCAAAAGGGTTTGTTGATCCAGACAAGAGAAACATGGTATGTAGACTAAAAAAAGCCTTGTATGGATTGAAACAAGCACCGACAACCTGGTATGAAAGACTTCACTCATATCTCATTAGCATAAAATTTGGTAGAAAAAGTGAAAATAACAATCTATACATAAAAGAAGATATCGATGGTAATATTCTGATTGCTAAAGTTTTTTCTTGATGATATCATTTTTCGGGGAAATGAATTGTTATGCAAATCCTTTGCTAATGAAATGAGAAAAGAATTTGAAATTTCTATGTTTGGAGAGATCCAATTCTTTCTTGGTCTATAGATTCTTCAACAAGATGCAGGCATATACATCACTCAGTCCAAATACATCACGGAAGTGTTGAAGATATTCAAGATGGAAGATTCCAAACCAATTGGAACACTTGTGGCTACTAGATGCAAGATAACAAAAGAAGAGAAGACAAATGAGGTAAATCAGACTTTATATAGATCCATGATTGGAAAACTGATGTATGTTGTTCACACCAGACAAGATATAACACATGCAGTGGGAATAGTTGCAAGATTCTCCTTGCTAATCCCAAAGAATCACATATGACTACTGTCAAAAGATTTCTAAGATATTTGAAGAACATCGAGGACTATGGCTTATGGTACAAGAGAGAAGGAAAATTTGAGCTACAAGTCTATATAGATGTTGATTGGGCTTGAAACATTGATGACCAAAAGAGCACAACTGGAGGAGAATTCTTCATGGGTGACAAACTTGTCACATGGAAAAGCAAGAAGAAAGGATGCATCTCTCAGTCTAATGTAGAAGCGGAATATGTGGCTATTGTTGCAAATTTCTCTAATATTGCATGCATCAAACAATTAATGGAAGGTATGCATATGAAGATCCTTGAACAAGTAATTATCTATTATGATAATATCAGTACAATAAACATTTCTAAGAATCCAGTCATGCATGTTAAGACGAAGCATATTGCTATCAAGTATCACTATCTAAGGGAACAAGTGCAAGAAAAGGAAGTGGCACTAGAATATGTTCAATCAAAGGAACTGTTAGTTGATATATTCACCAAGCCATTAAAGAAGGATAATTTTGAGTATCTGAGATAGAGGCTAGGGGTTCAACCCTTGTCTATCAGTCAGTAATATGACTATGAGGTTGCATCAGCCTATACTAAACATGAAGATCAGTCATGTTAATGAAAACACTAAGATGAGCAGCATAGATACATCTGTACATTGCAAGGTACATATCTGCACCAAAAAGAACATTGTATTGCTGATGGATAGGGAAATTCAGGGAATATATTATGCAAAGAGATGGAACATGATATAGATGATAAATCAAGGAGAAGTATTTTTGTTTGGCATTTTTTTGAAAGGGAGAGATGATCTTCTAATTATCATAAGGGATAAATCTACTTTATCATACAAATGGAGAGATGATCTCCATATCACATAAAGGAGAGACATGATAAAAGGAAAGATTATATCATAATCCATGAAGAAACGTTCCTGAGAATCAAAAAAGAAGAGTTAATCAATATTCTAAGAGAGAGCAATTGATTAATTATGAAATATCCATCTGAGTGAGAGAAATAACAAAGGGAGAGAGTTTAGACAAAGAGAAAGAATGTTGTCAAAGGAAAAAGAGATTATCAAAAAGAGGAACAGTCAAGGCAAAGCATGTATCTGAACAAATATATCAGATGATACATCTATCCATTGAAGGGATTGAAGATTGAAGACAACCACTCTACAGGAAACATATCTAAGATATTTTTGAGCTTACCAAGAGCCAAACATTTATAATAAGTTACATTAGAAAAGCTTTATTAAACTATATATTTCATATTGTATTAGTAATAGTATAGTATGATAATGTAGAATGTTTCCATCAATGCCAAAGGGAGAGATTGATGACATGTAACTGATTGAATGTTTGAAGATGTTAAGTTGATAAGAAAAATGTAGAAGGATAATGCAAGACATTAAATTAGTTAATTGATTGTATTTTCATTGATGTCAACTTAATATAATCTAATCGGTTATAATAAAAGTGTCAAAGAATTCAAAGAATCAGAGAGATAAATATTATGCTTTCTGTAAGGCATAAAAGACAAGTATTCACAATGTGACTACAAACACTGACGGTCAGTGGAACTAGACGGATAGAGATCACTGATAGTCAAGTCACTTTGATTCTTGAGCAAAAACAATGATGATCATTACCGATGAGCAGATTCACAAGCAAACCCTGATGGCCTGAAACATATTGTAAACCAACAGAGAAGCCCGATGAGAACTGGAGTGTTGACCGACGCTATCAAAGAGTTAAACACCAAAATTAACTTGAGTTCATAAATGACAAAATATCTAGCTGACAAAGCTAAATATAGAGTTAACTGGTAGTTATCATTGTTTTCATCGACAAGATAAGCTAGAGATAAGTAATTGATTTAAAGTTTTTTTGTCTAGTTGGCAAGAAGATCTCAGCGAGATAAAACAAGAGTTTTGCTTTAAATCAAATTAGCAAGAATTGTGGATCACACCAAGTTAAAAAAGATAAAGAACCTAACAATAGTGATATCATGTCTATAAAGAGACAAATCAATTCATTATGAATTGGTGTGGGGAGTAAAAGAGGATGGAGAAGAGAGACTTTATATAGTACTGATCAACAAGATAAGGAAATAGATAAAGTTTTCTATGGATACTGAGCAATAGAGCACATCATCGAGCAGAATAAAAGTGGAGTAAAGGTATAAATAGAGTTATATTAATCAGAATAGTTTTGTGAGATTACAATAGATCAGAAAATCTACAAGTATAAGTTGTATATGTGAACAGATCATACTTTTTTAGTTTAACCATTGATTGAGAAAGTCTCTTAATCAAGCGAGATTTAAATATCCTTTCTATATTGAGATACATCCAATGGAGTATCAAAAATATTGATCATGAAGATAGCATGAGATTCCAAATACCTATTGACAGGCCAAGTGAGTGTTTGATCAAGGAAGGTAGCATAGAGATGCCCGATATCAAGTGATAGAATAAAATTATAAATCCTCTAACAAGGTCACACCTAATAGTGTGTTTGTAACCTTTAACATGGTTGGCTCTTCACTGAGATCACTTTAGAAGAGTGGAAGTTTTGGGTTATCAGTCCCAAGTGGTTTTTCCCTTAACAAGGTTTCCACATTAAAAATCCATGTGTCAATGTGTTTACAAGTCATTACTTTAGTGTTTAGCATTACACCTAACTTAATTGGATTTATCGGTATACTCTAGATAATTGATTGTATTTTGGTAAATTAATAGACTGATATTCAATAAATCTATAGTAGAAGGTTTTACAAAGCATTCTGAGCAATAATAAATTGATATAAGTATTTGGAGGCATTCATCTTATAGTACTAACGATAACTAGAGGTATAATTTTGTGGTACTAAGTTTTAAGGGTTCATTATTAGAATATTTTTGAGGCCACAGATTCACCCCCCCTCTTAGTTATTACTAACATTAATAAGATTGGACTTAAGACCTAATAGGAATAATATAACTTATTAAAATTGATAAGTACATCCTAGGACCCTTAAGACCCAATAAGACCACTTACTTGACCTAATAGGAACTATTAATACCAATTAGTACATCCAAGGACCCTTTAGACCTAATAGGATCCTTTAAGACATAAATCTCTTTAAGAACCCTTAGGACCCTTAAGACCTAGAATAGGACCACTTAAGACTTAATAAGACTAGACATAAGACCTAATAGGACTAATGTGACCTATTAAAATTGATTAGTACATCTTAGGACCCTTAAGACCTAATAAGACCATTTATTTGACCTAATAGGACCAATTAATACCAATTAGTATATCTAAGGACCCTTTAGACCTAATAGGACCCTTAAGACCTAATAGGACCCTTTAATACCTAATAAGACCATTTATTTGAACTAATAGGACCTATTAATACCCCTTAGTACATCCAAGGACCCTTAAGACACATTTAGATATATTTTAACTATATGACCCTTTCTAATACGACCTTATTTAACTATAATTTTATATATTCATGTATTTGTTTCCATTTTACATACAATTAAAACATGTAATCAAGTACTTAGTTGTTAAAAATTAGGTTTCATTTAGTATACATCTAGATTTCCACTCGAGATGTACTGACCTATGATGTACCAGCTTGGGATGCACCTCGCACTCTTGATCTGATGGCTAATTTTTAGACAACTCAGGTAGAGATGGATTGACATAGATAGTCCATCCGTACATCTAAGCTAGGTGGCATATATAGAGATATTGTTATCATTGTATTGAGGATTTTTGAGGATATGACTGCAAGATTGAGAGCCAACTCTTCCTTCATAACACAGGTTGTTGATACTATTTTTTGAGAGTTGAGATATGAGATATCAGGTGATGTTTCCGTGGAGATGGTCAAGAGCTGTGTCCCCAAGGAAATCATCAAGCAAAAGGTTTTCCCATTTTATGTGAGGAAGCCCAAAGTGAGGGGATATCAGGTGATACAGTGTGAGATTCCTTAGATTTCATGCATGATATACCCTCATTTTCTTAGAGCACATGGTCGTTTTCCTAAAAATAAACTAGATTATATTCTATTTTGCATAGCAGTTATACGCTGAGTTTCGTTTGGGACTCAGGGTCAACTATTTAAATCTTCCTAGATATTACAGTCAGGGGTGTGGTAGAGTTGCCGACCATGATCAGTATTGTAGGGTTGATCAATTTGTACGTACTCATAGAGAGATTGTTGGGCAGAGGACTCTAGTTGTGGCACCAACAATGGCTGCTACTATAGATAGATTGGTCATTTCTTCCCAGAGGGGAGTAGTGGATAGGATAGGGGAGATTGGTTCTCCAGCCACCTTCATCACTTCAGATACAGTGGATAGATATATGTTGACTAGACCGAGTCCATCTAGATCATCTTCTAAGGCTTCATCTAGTATTGTTGTAGGGGTTAGTGATGAGGCATATAGAACTATAGGTCTTCCTCCACCTAGATAGATACAAACAATTTCTAGACATCATAGTCATTTGGATGTGGCACTTTACTTTTTGGAGGATCTATTATAGTCATATCCTTATGTTGCAAACATGCAGGGGATCCTAGTACACTTAGTCAGAGATGTCATCAGACTTTCACGGGGTCCTATAGTTCCACCAACATAGGATACACCACCTAGTCATGCACAAAATAGTTCACAATACTCTACAGAGCGCTCTGCACCAACAGATCAGTCTGTAGCTGCAGAGCCATGTATACAGGTTGGAGATGTACACATCACAACAAAGGGCCTAGACACATTTGATGACCAGTTGCGTGGGTTGAGTCAGGTGGACACTAGCATTGATGTTGGATCATTTATGGATTTTTTAATATGCATCCCGGTGGTTAAGGATCTACAACACTCCCCTTTAAGCTACACACACTCCTACACTCTTAATTACTAGAGACGTTCAAGACTGGAGGTCGTGTGGGTGATGCAGTTTCTGTTGATGATACAATGGTGCAGCGCACTCATGATCCTCTTGGTTTTGAGACCCAGGTATATAAAGTTATCTTTTCTCCTTTCCAAGAATTTTAGTGCAGGAATTTTAGTGAACAATTAATTCTAGATGTGTGTATTGATGTTTGGTCAATGTATAATATTTTGTAGGCATAGTTAGCAGAGCACATTACCTCTAGTGTGGTCTCAAAGCATCTTCATATGAGAGATTTAGTAGATGTGACACCTACTAGTGGTCAGGTAAGTTTTAAATATATGTAGGTTTAAGCATGCATGTGTACACTTGTAACATGTATTTAAATATATTTCAAATACTTTACATAATATATACTGTGCACATGTATATAACCAACTATTGTACTAAATTTATTGGGGTCTGTTGCTAATTCACAGCTAGAGGATGCTCGTGACACTTGGGCAGAGCACATTACCTATATTATGGGCTCAAATAATCTTCATAGGAGAGATTCAACAGATGTGACACCTACTAGCGGTCATGTAATTTTTAAATATATGTAAGTTTAAACATGCATTTATAATGTTTCAAGTATTTTTACGTGCATTTATATTCGCAGGGATCAGTTGTTGCTTCATAGCTAGAGGATGCTCCTGGAAGTCAATCAGAGGGTCACTCTATTGGCATGCACCTAAATGACTCCCTAGTTTAGTACATGTTGTGCATAGATATTTGATTTGAGACTCATTATATATTTCATTATTATATTTTTAATATTTTCACTTTATGTTTCAAGACATATATTTATATGCTATCCAGACCTCTAGATATAGATGATTTATGATTTGACATTATATACATTTATAGATCTAGTTTCATTTGATTATATGGTTTGATTTGATTAGATGGTTTCATTTGATTAGATGATATGATTTGATTAGATGGTTTCATTTGATTAAATGATATGATATGATTAGATTATTTCATTTGATTAGATGATATGATTTGATTAGATGGTTTCATTTGATTAGATGATATGATCTAATTAGATGGTTTCATTTGATTAGATGGTATGATTTGATTAGATGGTTTCATTTGAACAACTAATATATTTCAAACTTACATAAAATTATTGACCAATCAAAGCATACATATAAAACCATACATGTATACAATAATATATATAAAAGCATACATAAGTAATCTAACTAATGTCATTAGTAATCTAAAAAATGTCTGAAGGGAAGGTTTTAAGGGGATGCCTTAAGGGGGTCTAATTAATATCATGAAAAATAACAAGTTAATATGTAACTAATGGAATATAATTTAATCAACTAATATATTTCAAACTTACATAGAATCATTGAACAATCAAAGAATATATATATATA
>MU225243.1:1242878-1293167 GCA_018584345.1 Thuja plicata
TATATATATATATATATATATATAACTATTGTCATTAGTAATCTAACAATTGTCTTAAGGGGATTTTAAAAATAACAAGTTAATATGTAACTAATGGAATATAAGTTAATCAACTAATATATTCCAAACTTACATAAAATAATTGAACCATCAAAGAATACATATAAAACCATCCATGTATACAAACATATATATAAAAGCATACATAAAATTCTATATATTAAAACTATTGAACCATCAAATAGGTCCATCATATATCATCAAATTATAGTCCATCATATGTTTAAATATATCAACAAAGTATAGTCTATTTAATCTAGAGATATCAAGTAGGTCCTAACACATGAAATAGGTATACATATTATACTTCTTAGACCAACTCAAGTGGTTCAAAACTTTAATGGAGAACATGTAATCTTCTCTCATGATCCTCACTATCTAGTCTCCACTTACAACATCCACGTTGAGATTTAACTCTATGGAGACAGTTGGAGGTGGAAACTACCAGGTGATAATATTGAAACACCTTATTTTCTGGTTGGTAAACAAAAAAGTGAATACCATGTTGAATTACTTTGATTCTCTTGAAATATGTTCTCTCTAAAACAAATGAACTTGCAAGTCACAAAAGCTAACAATATAAATTTAAACAAACTAAATTTACAAATTTACAAATTGAGTTCAATATATTGATGTAAAACATATACAAACCTATGGGGAACAACATTCCATCACTTTCTTTAGGTTTAAGTAACTTCATCCTCTCTTCAGTACAACACAATAAATAATAACCAACTCCTTCTACATTTCCACACACACACACACACACACACACATATACATATACAGAGAGAGAGAGAGAGAGAGAGAGAGAGAGAGAGAGAGAGAGAGAGAGAGAGATGTGTGTGTGTGATCTTGAAATTTACTTAGTTCAATATATATATCTATTTATCTATCTATACATGCAGCTCAATGGACCATATAATGTGAAATATATACTTAATAATTTTGACCAATCCTGAGATATGATCATTATCAGTAGAAATCAAAGGAACATCATCAAAGTTTTCATCTTCATCTCTATCAAATGTATTAGTAACAACTAGTGGCACTATATTTCATGCACCTACATATCCACGGTATTGATTGATGCACTCCTCATAATTGTCATCAATGCAGTGACAACAAAGCATGAGTAGTCCCTAGTGTTCAATGTCCAATTGCAACAATTCTCACTCATAACTGAATGCAAAGATTGCATCTTTTCTATCCTCTTGCAACGATGCATATTTTTTCTATCCACACTTGAACAAATGCATATATAACACATTCTATAAATATAATTTGAATAAAGAATACATAAAAAAATTTAAACACTCAAGAAAAAATATATATATCGTGCACACATGAATAATTTAAAAATGTGCATGCCTTTTATCTAACAAAATTTTTTGTGGTACTTCTTGAGTCATTCCTGATGATGTGTCATTCTCATTTGGTGTGAAATGTGGCCTACACCATTCAACAACATCATGTCCATTTTTTTTATATGAACTCCCTTATAATTCATTTGATAATTTTGTAGAGCATGTTTGATGCAAGGTTTAGCACCATCATGTTCACCTTTTCCATGTCCACTCTAAAAGAACCTCCAGAAATGTGGTATGTTTTCATTACGATGATATCTACATAGTGCATAAAATGGTCTGGATGATTTGAATTATGCAGCACATCCATCTGACCAAACATAATGTTTATCAAATTTTATACCTCTTTCTTTCAAATTTCCAAAAAACATCTTGAAGTAGTGTTCTATATAATGAATGTCATGCTCTCTATCATCACTTATATAAAAATGATATTCTTTTCTTGATGACCACTGCTGCAAATGTGCTTTGAATACCATCCAAATCTAATTGTGTGTGTCGATAACACACATGTACCATAATAGTAATTTTATTTGAAAATTGTATTCCAATTGAATTTCCTTTTTATGAACAAAGGAATAGTTTTCAGTGAAATCAACAACTGATACAATAGTTCCAAGTGGGAAATTACCTCTCGGTGTTTGGAATTTTTGTGCTTGCCACTTTGCAAAAAAGTATGATGGATGTAGGTTTGAACCAATTTTTTAAATTTGTCCATAAATACTCCAACATTTATCTCCTCTTCAACATATTCTAACCTTTTAGATTCTTTCCCAAATTGTGTTTCATTATTTACATATTTGTAACTCTTTCAATTTACCATCTTTATTACATCAATGTTTTCATTTTTCAAAGGAAAAAGAGTCAAATCAGCACAAGTTTGACATATTCCTTTTATGCAATTAATTTGTCTATTTGTATCATCTCTTTTGTCATATGAAATGGATGAGATGAACTCAATTCATCTACTAGGAGGAGCATTTTTAAAAACTATAAGTGTCTTCTACAAAATTTTGAAAAACCTGATAGTGGATATCAAATTCAATATGATAAAAACAACAAGTTTCAAACACTTTGTTTGTCCTGATATAATATGGCTTCAATATTTCAAACAATGTTTTCTTAATATTTATATTAGGATTTGAACTACAAAATGACTCATACATTTCATGTTGTGTTGTGTCCAACCAATGTTTTGTATGATATTCATATTGATTAGCTGAAATTCTATGTCTAATAACATCTCTACTGTTTGATGAAGGATGTGTATTATCATTCCAAAACAATGTGACTAAATTCTGGATTCCTCCATCCATCCTAATAGAATGAGGAGCTCTACATGTGATTTCCCAATTTCCTTCCAAGGTGCTATCATCCAAAAGCATTCTCCTATAAACATATCATGATATTGTTTTCCTACTAAAACCAACTCGAGATGAAATTGAAGATATTTGTCTTTTTCAGAGCATAGTGTTACCTACAATGGATGTCAACGTAACTTTTCTTGTAATGGTCTTATCTTTAGTTTGAGATTGCTTCCCTACCTAGTTAAAACCTTTCCTAAGATTTTCAATCATATGAGTTTGCATGTCAAAAAATTTCTCTTCTTTGATGTTATGTTTATACCCAATAATTTTAATGCCCCTTCCAACTTTTTGTTTATAAGTACAACTAAAATCAATTGAACTTGTTCAAGTGTTTCAAAATTATAAAATTTATCCAATATTTCTCTTTATATCCTATTCATTCACTTTTTCTTAGCAAGTCTTAAGGGTTGAAGTTTAGCAAGTGATCTCAAATTCTCCACATCCATTGTAAGTAAATAATCTAAGTTTCTATAATTAATATTTCTCTTTACAGTTTACACTAAGTTTATAAGTTCATCCATACCAGTAGTAGCACATGATCCTAACCCTTCTCCAACATCACTTGCTTGAGCTTCCATAGGGAGTGACTTGACTTGACACTCCTACTTCAGCTTGTCCTTCACCTTATTTAGTTTTATGAAAATATGCCAATGCAACTTCATGATATCTTTGTTCAATACTAGTTGATCTTTTTCTAAAAGATTTACTTTGTCTTCCCTTCTTGTTCCCCATTTCTTCTCTCCAAAAAATGTCTTCCAAAAGATCAGCAATTAAAAATCTCTTCTTCAAAAAAATACCCTGATCTAATATTTATCGTCTCCAAAATTATGCCTTAGAAAAAATAGAAATAGCAACACTTTTCCAAAAAATGCCTTTGTAAAAATCGATTAATAATAGAAAAAGTGAATTAACTTATTGCAATTTGGTAAAAAATGGAAATAAAAAACTTTACATTTATACCATTTTAAATTTTAAAAAAAAATAAAAATTCATCATTAGCCAACCTACTTCTCGCGAAGTAAGTTGGGTAAAATTCTGGTGGGGTGTTCTCGTCAGAATTTTCACATAAGGGTCTTCATGCGAAGACCCTTCAGGTGAAGACCCTCAGATGGCTTCGTGCAAAGACCCCTAAATTGAAATTTGGCCCTTAGATAAAGAAAAATCCAAAAATGGCCTTTCAAGGCATGGGACAAGGAACAAACCCGATACTTTTCTGAAACACATGACATCAAATGATGTTATTTGGAACAAGATTTATAATGAATATAATTTTAATATCCTTACCCAATTTTTTTGCATGCGGGATAGTAATCATAAGCAGTAAAAAATTGCATAAAGATACATCTCTTTAACATTATTGTTCAGCTAATGCAAATGACATACATTTCTATTACATTCAGATTATTAGATTTCATTGTACTCCAATTATTGATCAGATTCACATTTTCATATTTATAATTGATCATTACATTGTGCATTCAAACTGGATGTAGTAAAAAAGTATTCTTTCATAGGTTACATCTTTCATATTGTAAACATAGAGAAGATATACAATTTAGAAAGTGGGATTGATCATGATGAGGTTTAGGGATCTGCGTATTGCCTTTAAGAGGTCTTCTACATTCTATAGTTGATCATCTACATCATCTGAGTCTTCCTGTCCTAGGTCTTGCCTTTGTTTGTCCTGCACCTTGGGCCTTCTGTTAGTCATGTTTCCTACATCATCATGGAAAATATGTTAGAACTAATTGGATCTAAGCAATACATGGAGAACCTAAAAGCACCATACATTAGTCAAACTTCCTAAACTGCATATTTACTAATGATATCAATACAATAGAAAGGTATGCATTTACATTAACAAAATAATAACATCAAAAAAGACATATCTTTATGAAACCCTTTGCTATATTTGAAAGATGTAGTGATTGTCATGAGCCCATGCTCAAAGCTCACGAGATGCATTATTAAAGAATGAAAGAATGATAGATGTTCATGAGTTAGAAAAATGAAGATGCAGAAAGAAGAGAAATGTAGTAGAGTTGCTACAGAGTGCATACATGTTGTTATAGATTTCAACACTATTGATGCTAATATGCAGATACTACAAGAGTAAGAATAGTACTATCAAAGGCTGTTATAAGTTTACATGACAAAGGAAAACATGTCCAAATGTAGTACATATGCCAGAATAAACAATGAATTAAAATGTTGTTATGTATATTCAGATAACATATGCAGTGTTTATCATAATGAGGGTCAAATGTTGCTACTGTTATACATGTTATCAATGATGGTGTTGTTTAAGTATATAAAAGAATACAATTCATAACAGTGCATATTCAAGAGGAATAAAGAGTTTATGCAAAACAGAGAAAACAATATTGTCTTGGTGTGTTGAAATGAAATAGTTATGTATCCATCAAAGTAAATGATGATATTATTGATATAGTATTCATGTTTGGAAATAAATTGTAAGTTCAGTGCATGTAGGGGATGGAGTCAAGTAGATACAAAATGCAAAGGATGTGTATTTTTATGTTTGAATTTCATGTTATAAATATTGCCTATGGGAGTCACAAGACCCTGATTGAACCCCATGGGTGATGTTTACATAAAAACTAAATAAACAGTGTATATAAACAGTGTATTTATATGTTGTTGACTTATATTTTTTGCATAAAGAAACTACATATGGAAATAATTCAAACAGGAATGAATACACAAAAGGCATGAGTTATTAAATAATGAAGCAACTATCAAGCATGGGTTAGGGTTTTTATGTAGATAAGATCTGTAATGTTTCAGTTCAAAATGCTCATGACCTCAACGGTACGAGGATGTGTTTCAGACATATTGTCGAGCTTCAAAACAAACATTAAATGAAGCTTACAAAAGAGATAATGAAATTTATCTCTCAGGAAAATAATGACAACTTGCATATGTTTTGGTTTCACTTCTAGATCTAAAAAAAAATATATATCCATGTGGGTATTCAATTTTTTTTTTCCATTCAACCAACTAACGGTGTAAAAGCCGATGAAGTGAGCATGAAGACAACAATATCAACTCAAAGGATAAGATGTAAATAGTGGGTATTAAGACAAGTGAGCATGAAGATAGTAGAGTGACAACTAAAAGACATCAAATACAAACACCCATGGCTACCAACAACTTCCTCATTTATGAAAGACATACATCAATGGGCATAGAGCTCGGTTTATTTAAATACACAGAAGCTTATCTAAAAATGAAAAGCGATGAAGTAAAGAACATAATTAAACCAAAGAGGATAGAATGAGATAAAAATGATGTGAAGAGTGACTTATCTATTGAGTCTATGTAGAGAGGCTGTGGTTAGAGAGCCGCGGTGAGAGCCCGAGTTAACAAAAAGAAGAAATGCACATACAACGCTATGTATTATGGCATAATGACTCCAAGTGCAGCCATGGTATTAATAGCCTGAGATCTTCATTAATATGTATTGAATTTAGGGTAAGTAAATTCAACTCCATTTTGAAAGCTCATGACATAGAAGATGCTTGATCCCTTTGTAAGAAATCCAAATTAGAAACTCCCTCTCACAGCAAAATTCCAAGTTCAATAGAGGTGAATGAAATCCAGACATGGATGCCATATTCACTGCATGGCTGCCCAAGAACATGAAGAAATAGAGGAATACACTGAAGCCAACTCCAAAATAGTAATGGTGAACTCCAGCCCAAGTATTGAACACAGATAGCACAAGAAGAATACAGCATGGCGGCACAAACTGGTAGGGTTTTGAAACCCTTATCTTTCACAAGTGCAGATTCACAAAGTGAAAATGACTAAAAAACAATACCTTTGCCACATTTAATGGATTTTGAAGTCCATCAAAGTAGAAGGGTTACTTGGTCTAGATTAACTGCAGTGCTAGACAGCTTAGCCACTGAGATATTTTTTTATTGTATGAGCAGCTTTGATATGGAGTTAGGGTGTTTAAACTATGGTGTCGACTTTGAAGTGGAGTTAGGGTTTTTTCCATGGTGTTAGGTTTATGTGTTAGGGTATTTTATGTTTTTTAGGGGTTTTATACATTTGAGTTAAATTTGGATGGATTTTGTAATGTAGTTTGTAATAAGTTGGTGCACTTTGTAAAAAGATATAAATATTTTATACACTAACTTTAGGGGCTAGATATAGGGCTAAATCTAGGGACTAGATTTAGGGCACTAGTCATGCCTTAGATTTAGGGACATACTTATTTGGAGGGGTAATGGTTAAGCTATGTTTTGGGCATCATTTGATCCTAAAATTTAGGGTTGTCCTTTTATTTAGGAGGACTTTTAGGGATTGAGTCAATTTTTCAAATTTTTATATTTGAAGGCCTTAAAATCAAGATGATCTATCTGTTTTGAGGAGAGTTTGGAGTGGGATTTTAGTTTCAAAATTAGCCATAGGGGCTATATATTTGAACCTCTTATTTATTTTGTAGGGGGGTTTTTTTTAGAATTTGGAGAGAAGAACTTTTAGTGAACTATTTTGTTCCTATAGCTTTTTCTATGCATTATGTTCCCATTTAGTTCACATTGAGTATCAATTTTGTGCTAGAGGATGCATGTATTCCTTGCCATTATGCTGAAATTCATTCATGTAACTGCCCACAAAATTTGATAAGAATAAAGATGGCCGGTTTCTCATACATCTTGTTATGATCCTTTGTCATCAATCCTATTCAATTTTCTACATTCAAGTGTAGTATAGCTATAACATAGATTAGTGCATTGTATTGATTCCTATTCTAGTTTGTAGATTATAAAATTCTACAAAATTTGTATGTCTGTTGATAGGAGTATTACTATTTGTGGTGAAATCCCTAGTAGTGAATTTCAAGTTAGCCTATGTATTGGACAGTGAATGATTTTGCAAGAATCATTAGGGTATGTCAAGTGAATGTTAGTTTGAACCTTTGATAAATCTGAATCTTATTTGGTGTATCACCCTCTCAAGTTTATTTATTTAGATTTAGCTAAAATTTCTCCCTTTCCTTCCCAAAAAAATGAGGAGGAAGCATTAGATTATTGATACCCCAAAACCAATAGGAACCAGCCTAGAATCCAGAGACACTTCTTAATCAGAGTCCACCCACAACTCGAGAAGGTTTTTGTTGTTAGTATAGAATAATGTTAAGCCTTATTGTGTGAGTTGGGGTAGTATTTCTTAACCTCGTATGTTTTTGGCATGCCCGGTGGGACCAAAGGTCATGAATTTCATAGTTCTTGCTAGTTTTGATATGCATCCAGTAGGTTGCAGACCTTTAAGAGGTCAGTGTTATGCATATCTGGCAAGTCTAAGGTTATATCTATAGGTTTTATGCAGATTTGGTGCCTAAAATGGATTACTATCCTTAATTTTATGAAGGTGTTCCTTCATGTACTGAATATCAATCATATTAATACAGCCCTGCTGCTATTTTTGCGTGAGAATTTGAAGGAAAACACTCATCTAAGGCTTACCACTCTCCAACCCAGCAACAAGTTTCTTTTTAGGATGTCTATCAACAACCACAAGGGAGTTTCTTTTGTGATTCTCAGAGTTATCCCCAACATGTTACAAACATGAGCCTTGATGATATTCTGACGAACTTTCAAGAACAACTAAGATCTGTGGAGGAAGAGAAAGAGTATGGCATGCATCAAGTGGAGCTATCTTATCAATCTCACATACACCAGCAAGGGATGGAGGCTCAAAGGTATGAGAAAGATATCTTTGCTAAGTAGGTGGCATATAAAGAGGAGAAGATAAGGCAGTTAATGGAAATATTACAAGAGCTAGAAGCTCAAGCAGCTTCTTGTGCCCTTAGTTAGCCTACAATCAAAGAAGGATCCAAGCTAAAGATTCCAAGTTATAAGCATGTAGAAGAAATAAGACAATCCCTACAATAGCCTTTGAGTTAACATGGTCAACCAGCCCACTTTATTGATTCTCAATAAGAGATGTGTTATGTAGCTTAACCATATGAGAAAGATACCAAGTTGTCATGGCAACCTTCATGGACTAAGCATCCTAGTTTTCAGATGCCAAATTTTCTCAAGGATGACCCATGTGTGTCATTTCAAGATCAGGGAGCTAAGAAGGAGGTGATTGTTTTAAATATGATTGAACAAGTAGCAAAGGGTCAAGATAAGAGTTAGTTGAGAAAAAAGGTATTGGATTCATTTGTAGATCTGCCTGCATATTTTGAGATGGATAGTGAACAAACTACATCATCGATTGCGGGAGACTCTTTCAAACAAAAATATATGGTTGTGCTTTTATTTGAGGAGTTACCCTCTTTTGTTGATCAAGAGAAGGAAGATGAGATTCTGGTCACATCAACACAACAAGGTGTTCATGATCAAGAAGCTAACCAAACCTTAGAAGAGTGTTTTGACAATATTATTGCAGATTTCTATGAGAATCTTGTTGTTGAGAGGTTAGAATTTGTGCCTTTTCAAGGGTGCTCTATTTTGGAGGATATTCTTTTTAAAGATTGTGTTCAGGAATGTAAGCTAGAACCAAGTGCTCCTGATTCCCAGTGGATCAATAGTTTTTATGAGCTCCTAGCTGATTTAACAGAAGATGATGGTCCTTTGACCATGGAGGAGGAGCTCACATGGCTGCTAATGATGCAGGATAGCCATGAGGAACCAAAGAAAAGTAAAGAAATCAGCAAGGAAGGCTCTAGGTTCATACTCTCAAGAGGTTGTCCAATCTGATATCTAGCTTTGTTGGAGAGAATAGAAGAGTCCTCATTTACAAACACTCCTGATTGTGAGAAAGTTGATAAGGAAGACCAAGCGGATCATGTTGATTAAAATTTCTTCCATCAGCCGAGTGAAGTAAGTCAAAATACTTCCTCTCTTTATGAAATGTTGCATGAGTTGGTTAAATCCGTTTCATTTTTTAGTCTTCCTATATTTTCCAATAAGCATGTGCATCATTGCAATTTGAAGAGAAAGGGAAAATATTTCAATGAACTAGTAAATGGTTTTGTTTAGCAAGTTTTTGTGGCTAGTTAGGTTAGAGTAGGTTAGTTTTGCAGTTTTTCCCTAAGTGTTGTCAAGCATAGTTAGGTCAGTTTTAGTTTATCCAGTTTTCAATAATTCTTCTAGATTCAAGGTATTTTAAGGTTGTTTTCCAAATTTCCAAACACAAGAAAATCATTCCTCAATGAGCAATAATACATTTACAATTTGTGATAATGAAGTTTTTATCTCACTACCACCAATCATAAACATACACACAATCATTCGGAAATGGTTTTCTTATATCAACAATCTAGGTTTAGGGTTTTCATAGGTGATTAGTAGAATCAATTCCCAATGGACTATTTTAGGCTACTGGTCCCAATGTCTAGCAAGCAAACATCCATCAGAGGTTGCTAGAATTGTTACCCAAATTTTTTGCATGCGGGATAGTAATCATAAATAGTAAATAATTGCATAAAGATACATCTATTTAACATTATTGTTCAGCTAACAATAAGTGACGTTAAAAAACTCTAGCTCTGCAACTTCCGTTCACTTTCCCGCCTAGCTCATTTTCAAACTAAAGGTTCCCATGCCCACCTCCCCGGGGGGAGATGCTGCCCCTTGGCAGACCCACCTGTTGGTCCTGATGGACCCCAGATCACGGTCACTGTGCCAGAGTCAATGGGGGAATCTCAAAAGGAGTCTTCTTCTATAGATTCCCTGCTATCTCCTAAACCTAACTGGAAAGGTTCTCTTGTCGGTGATGCCCAACATTCCTTACAGGCCCTTTTGGTGGATTTTGTTCAGACGGGAGAAGGAGCAGAACTGTCGCTCTCGGACTCTGTGGTGAATCGCATGATGGTTGACTTTCATATGGCTCTGGTGGGTCGATTCTTCAATTTCCAACCTACCATTGAAATGGTCAGAAAATGGGTCTCTAACCAGTGGAAGATCAAAGGATCGACCCTGGTTTCGGCCATGCTAGGTGGGATCTTTCCGTTTAAGTTTACCACTCTCAAGGACATGACCAGTGTGCTATCTGGCTCATGGGTTTATGGAAAGAATTATCTAGCCCTTGCGAAGTGGAAGCCCAGATTCAATCCGGCAATGGACCTAACTAGATCGGCTCTTGTTTGGGTCTGCCTCCCGGGCCTCCTACTTGAGTATTGGGATGAGTAGGTATTTCGATGGATTGGGGATTCCTTTGGTTCATTCATCATGACAGATCAGGTGACAAGGTCTAAATCTAGGTTGGTGTTTGCTAGATTTTGTGTGAATGTCACTATGAATAAAATCCTGCCCAACTTTGTTATATTGAAATCCAAACTGGGTAGATGGACCCAAGCATTAGTCTATGAGAATGCTACCCTATTTTGTCATAAACGTGAATGCAGAGGTCACTCTAGTGATACCTGCAAGGCCAACAAGTCGAAAGAGAAGCAACAAAATAAGGACAAAGGAATTGTAGAGCCCCCCCTGCGGTGTTGGAGGAACCAGTGGTGTCAAAGCCACCCTCGTTGGCCATGGAGATCTAGTTCCTGATGTGCAGTCACCTGTGGCCTTTGATACAGATTCTGATGTGCTAAAACCAGAAGAAGGTGAGATAGTCTCCCCCTAGGAGCCGGGTTTGGGATGCTCTGGGTCTCTCCCAGACCCAACCCTGACAGTTCAGGAGGCCCATCCTGTATTAGCCACAATTTTGGAACCTACTCTAACATTGACACCTCCCCCTGAGGAGAGAAAGTTTTCCATGGCCATGAAGGAATAGCCTGATATTGTGGTAGCCCTTGAGCTGCTTGACCCAATCTGGATGGCTAAACACTCCCCAAAGGTGGTAAAGAAAAGTCCCCTCAGCTCTACAGATGGTTTTGAGGATGAGGTGGGGGAATGGAAAACACAGAAAAAGAAAATCAGAAATAAAAAGGTAGATATGGGGGTGGATACACCAAGAGGAAGACCCTCAAAAAGAGTAAGAAGATCGAAAGGATCCACAAGCGAGGTTGCGGCAGGAAGGCAACAAACCCTAGAATGTAGCTTCAAAAGTAAGAGATGAACTGCCTCTCTTGGAATGTGAGGGGTTTGAACAGCTCCCTTAAACAAATGGTTTTTAAACACTATATTTTTTATCTCAAGCTAGAGATTCTTCTCCTACAGGAAGTCAAAATGTCTGCTAGTACCTTTGCTACTCTAGCGCCGCTTCTTTGGCCTGGGGTTTCTTTCCTTTATTTTGAAGCTACGGGTGCGTCTGGTGGTATTACCACTCTCTGGAACCCGTATAGAATAACTGGTTAGTTGGTTAACTCATCACCTAACTTCCTTGTTGTCACCTTTATGAAGTCTGGGGTTGAATGGACCACCTTTAATATCTATGCTCTGAACTCCAGGCATGCGCGTGCCTCTCTATGGAATGAGTTGAGCCACCGGCTTTCTTTTGTTGGCTCTGCAAACTGTCTATTGGCTGGTGATTTTAACACCCCCTATACCCCTCTGATAAGTGTGGTGGCCTTATAGATTACTCAGACAGTATGGGGGAGCTGGCAGATTTTATTACTTCCACAGGCCTTCTTGACCTTACTCTGAAGGGAGACCCTTTCACCTCATCCAACAATAGGAAAGGTTCTCACCTAATCCAGGTGAGGCTTGATAGGGTCCTTGCCACTTCCTCTTGGAATCTCTACCTAAACTCTACCTTGTCAGCTCTCCCTAGAACTACCTCTGATCACAACCCCCTTCTTCTTTGCTGGTTGGACTCTCCTAAGATCAGCCCGACGCCCTTCATATTTGAGATTATGTGGTGCTCTCACCCCTCCTTTAGGGAGCAGGTTAATTTTTGGTGGAAGACTAATATCAGAGGTACTACAATGTTTAGGATAGATCAAAAACTAGAAATTATCATGAAGGAAGTCAAAGGGTGGAGCAAACATAACTTCGGTGATTTTCGCAAGGAGAAAACTGACCTCTTGGAAGCCCTTGTTTCCCTCCAGGCTCAACTGGCATCCGAAAGATTCTCACCTCAGATCTAGGGGAAGGAGGAGAGGGCTAGACTTAAGTGGTAGGAAACCTTGAAAAGAGAGGAAATTTACTGGAAGCAAAGATCTAGAATTCAGTGGCTTGCTGAGGGAGACAGGAACATGACCTTTTTCCACAGGTCTGCTTGCATCCACAAGAAGAGAAATACCATCTCCTCTCTCCTAGATGAGGGGGGAATGAAGTCAAGGAAAAGGACAAAATTAACCAGGTTGTGGTTAATTACTTTATGGACCTGTATTCAAAAAGGGGTTTTGTCTGCCCTGACCACATCCAAAACCAGCTTCTCGATCACATCCAAAGCGCTATTACCCTAGGTGATAATGACATACTCACGAAGCGGGTTACCAATGAAGAGGTTAAGATGGAAAATTTTGCTATGGGAGCTTACAAAGCCCCTGGACCAGACGGATTTCCCCCTGCTTTCTTCCAGGAGTACTAGGAGATTGTGGGAAATGATGTTCTAGAGCTGCCAAAGACTTCTTTAGGACTGGGCATCTTCTTAGATAGCATAATCAAACTTACATTGTGCTTGTCCCTAAGAATGACAACCCTACTTCTATGATGGATTTTAGACCCATTAGCCTCTGTAATACCTTCTACAAGATCCTCACCAAGATCTTGGTTGGCAGAATCAAGCCTCTCCTTGACAAGATTATCAGCAACACCCAGAAAGGTTTTGTACCAGGTAGACAAATTCTGGATGTGGCCATTTCCACTCATGAAATTATCCACTCGATGGACAAAAGTAGAGCCCCAGGTATGGCTTTTAAACTTGATATTTCCAAAGCTTATGACAAAGTTAATTGGTCCTTTCTACTCAAAATTCTGGCTAAAATGGGCTTTAATGAAAATTTTATCATAATTATAAAAGAATGTACCCAAACTGTTAGTTTTTCTATCCTAACTAATGGTTCCCTGGGTAGACATTTTACCCCTGAGAAAGGTCTCAAACAGGGAGACCCCCTCTCTCCCTACCTCTTTATCATGGTGGCTGATGTGCTTAGCAGGACTATGTGTATGCTATCCGCTATGGGGAAGATCAATGGCATCAAACCTTCTTCCACTCACCCTCATGTGGTGTTGGAATAGTTTGTGGATGACACTTTCCTCTTCGGGTATTCTTCTGTTATTAAGGCTAGGCAATGGAAACAAACTTTGGATTGTTATGCTTGGGCTTTGGGTCAATGTATTAACTATCAAAAAAGCTGGCTATTCTTCTTCAATACTCCAATGGACGTACAAAATAACGTGCTATGAATTTTGAGATGCTTGGCAGCCTCACTCCCTTCGACTTACCTGGGCCTCCCCCTCACGGTCAAAGAAGTATCCCTAGAATTCTAGAACTCTATCCTAGAAAGAACCTAGAGGAAACTTGCTGGTTGGAAAGGAAAGATTTTAATCAATGCTGGAAAAATTCAATTGGTTGCTTCTACCCTCCAGGGGATCCCGGTCTACTTTCTATCCCTCTTCAAAATTAGAAACAATATAGACAAAAAACTGGGAAAAATTCAGAGAACCTTTCTGTGGGCAGGGACTGAAGAAAAAAAGAGGATTTCACTTGTCAACTGGGACACTGTCTGCCTCCCAAAAAGGTTGGGTGGTCTTGGCCTCAATAAAATTAGTCTATTGAACAAGGCCCTTACAACTAAGGTGGCTTGGAAGCTCATTGAGGGAAAAGCAGAGTGGTGCAGAATTATGGAAACCAAATATCTTCAAGGCCACCCCTACAAAACAAAGTTCCATAATAGCGACCACCCTAGTGGTTCCAAACTCTAGATAAACATATGCAAGTGTAAAGCCCTCCTAACTAGAGGGGCTTTCTGGCAAATTGGCAATGGTAGATCCATTAGATTCTGGAATGACCATTGGATCACGAACCAACCTCAGCTGGGTAATAAATTCAAACCAATTATGGATCTCCTTTGACCTACCCTGGGTCTTAGAGCTTCCAACTATACCAACAGATGTGTTTGGACTGATATACCTAATCAATTAAGGGACAAACTAGATTTGCAGCACTCAGCAAAGGAGCTTATGGACATCCTGACTAGTATCAAAATTTTTGAGGTTGACAATTCTATTATTTGGACCCCCACCCAGTTTGGGGCTTTCACAGTTAGTTCGGCTTATAACTTGCTTCTTAAGGAAGAGTGCAACCCAGGGGATTGGAAGAAGGTGTGGATCCCCCAACTCACACCTAAAATAAATTTTTTTTGGTGGACCCTTATGCACGGCAAGATCCTAACTCAAGACAATCTCACTAAAAGAGGCTTCTCAATGGCTAACAGATGCATCCTTTGTGAGAAGGCAGAAGAGACAGTTAATCACCTCTTCATCCACTATGACTATGCTACTAGCATGTTGCAAGGAATTTATGATAGGTTGGGTATCTCATGGGTCCTTGGTTGTGAGGTGTACCAATTCATTAAATGGAGATCCCCTTCAAACCACCCTCTGCTCCAACTCCTTTGGCGTATGCTTCCCCCACACATATGCTGGTCCATCTGGAAAGAAAGGAACAACAGGATATTTAGGGAGACAGGCATCCAGCCTGAAACCTGTCCCCATATCGGAACTAAGCTGCTGAGTGAAAATGTCAGGATGGCTAAATGGAAGCTCCCATATAGCCCTCCTACTGCCTAGGAAGCTAAGATAGCAGAATGCTGGAACCTCCTGAGTGGGTTCTCTAGATTTGACAACACTAAAATGACTATCAGAAAAGCCACCAAATGGACTGCCCCTCCTAGAGGCAGGATAAAATTAAAATTTGATGGGGCAGTTAACAACCTTGGGAACGATGGGGGAGGAGTGTTGAGAGACCACCATGGCACTTTCCTCCTGGCTTATGCGGGACCTATCAATAACTATACTATCACCCAGGCGGAAGGGACTGCTCTTCTCTGGGGGATTAAACTTGCAAAATAGATGAACTTTAGATAGCTAGAAATCGAGGGTGATTCCAAAGTAATAATAGAGGTAGTTAAGAGTGGTGCTAGTGTGGGGTGGTAGACTAGACCCATTATTTTGGAGATCTGTGAGCTTCTAGAGAGCTTCCAACATATATCTACAGACCATACCTAAAGAGGGGGAAACTCGGTGGCTGACTCATTGGCGGCAATGGGGCTAAAACAAACCAAGCTTAATAGTTGGTTGTTAGTTGGTGATTTACCTCTGATGACTCAGCGTATCATCAAGGGAGAAATGAAGATAATTGTCTAAATGTGCCAGGCTGGAATCTTTATTATGAATCCCTCCTCGATCACATGTTGGCATTTTCAAGTTACATGTGTGATTATGAAAGACAAAACTCAAAGCCCCATAAAGTTCAATAATTACCTTTTGTTCGTGTGGTGTGATCAATGTTAGTGTAAAAAGGCATTTTTGGTGATTATTGATAGTAATGCTATTATTACTATTTATGTTACCTAGGGATCTGTTAGATTTGTCAGTACGGAGCCAGATCTCCAAAATCCCCAAAACCGGTAGGGTATGTATAAGCCTTTTTTGAAATGGATTTGTAAAAAAGAGTGGTTTTTTATGGCATGCAACTATAGTCGGCTCCCCAAAGATATTCCGATGATTGCAGACCAGACCTATGATATGGGGGGTAATGTTCTCCATATAGAACCTGATAATATTGATGAAGCCTTTACTTCTGATATGCTGGTCACCCACTATTGCAAGGAAACTGGAATTTGGGGTTTCATGGAACGTATGAAAGGCGGCCATGATGAGAGAATATCTAAACAGTTTGTTTCCTCTTGGAACAACAGAAATGTCTTGGTGGGAGGAATTCATTTTCAGCTCAATGAGGAGGTCATCGCTAAGGCTACGGGGCTCCCTATGGTGGGGAGAAAGTACAAAAAGACTAGTTGGACTGCAGACCCTACCAGCCTTAAACAATTCTTCAAATAAGGGGAGTTGTCGGTGAGGAAACAGGGGGTTTCAACAAAGAAGAGCTACCAGACTTCTGGCCAAAAATTTGTCTCATTATCATGAAGTATTTCATGCTTGAAGGTAAGTTCACGGTGTTCTACAACTACCACTTACCTTTCCTAAATCACATTAGGAATAAAGATTTAATTTCCAAACCGTTTTATCTTTTGCACTCTATTGAAAGCAATATCCTTGATATTAAAAGCAACCCTAACAGAGTTATCCTTCACCAAGGCCTCCTCCTCTTCCTTTTCCAGTTTCATGAAGCCATATGCCCAACACCCCAACCCCCTCTAATTATTCAGATGATGCCCCAGGAAACGCCCGTTGAAAAAGCCGAAAAGACCTCCAACTCCTCCTCTCGGTCCATCCATATCACCCAAGGACCTGTGAAGTCTGAGAAAAAATCCTGTAAAAGAAGTATTAAGATCCCCACCCATAAGAAGGATGCCATGGTAGACTCTTATGTTTTGGACTTTGTGGATTGCATGGAAGAGAAAGGGGTTGATAGCACTCCGGAGATGGAGGTTAAGCCAAAAAAATAGAAAATTATAGAAACCCAGGTCAATTTGGAGGTGGACCTAAGCGGTTCTGGCCATAGGAGATCTAATCGAATTGCCAAAGAACAATGCAAAATCAAGATGCTGGAGACGGCCTCCAAAGAGCTCTCCCTGATGGAAAATGCCTCCCACTCCACAAATTCTAGAAATGTTTCCTCGGAAGGCTATATGAGCCCGATTGCTAATACTCCTCTGACCCACCCCCAGAGAGCTATGAGTCCTACCCCACTCCAAATCCCCCACTATGACCCCCAGGTTAAACCCCTCTCCTCTGGAATGGAGGAAAAAAGCAATTTTGCTGGCACCCTTTAAAGTAAGTTTGTGAGTATTGACAAGGAAATTGCAGAGATCAAAAAGGGTATGCAGGACCTGATGGACCACTACAGGAGGACAAACAAATTTTCTCTGAAGGTGATGCATGCCTCGGCGATGACCCTTTGTAATGTGTAGGAGAAGCTGGCTGACGGAAAACTGGAAGCGAATGAAGATAACAAAGACCTGTTCCTGTTCCTCCAGGAGGAGTGGGTGAGAACTCTGCTGTCCAAACAGCTGGGAGAGAAGAATTAACGTTGTTGTCTATGGTTCAGGTTTTTTTGGCTGGGCTTGTCCCTCGGTTCCCCTGCTCTGTTATTGGGGGTATTGTTAAGTTTAGTATTTTGATTTGGTCGAGCCCTGCGTGGCTTAGTGACAATATTTTTGAAGATGTTGATGTTAGTAATTTCTCTGGTTTTATCTTTTTAAGTAGAACTGATACTTTTGTTTTTGATAGAGGCAGAACTTTTAATGTCTGTGATAACCTTCTAAACTATTGTAAGCTTCGACTAGTGCCATTAATATTCTATTAATGTGCTTCTAGTCGCCTGTTCCACGGGCCAACACCCTCTTGCTGCTTTTTATATCAAAAACATTATTGTTCAGCTAATGCATATGACATACATTGCTATTACATTCATATTATCAGATTTCATTGTACTCTAAGTATTGATCATATTCACATTTTCAAATTTATAATCGATCATTACATTCTACATTCAAACTGAATATAGTAAACAAGTATTCCTTCACAGGTTACTTCTTTCATATTATAAACATAGAGAAGATATAAATTTTAGAAAGTGGGATTGAGCATGATGAGGTTTAGAGATCTATGTATTTCCTTTAAGAGGTCTTCTACATTATGCAGTTGATCATCTACATCATCTGAGTCTTCCTATCGTAGGTCTTGTCTATGTTTGTCCTGCACCCTGGGTCTTCTATTAGTCTTGTTTCCTGCATCGTCATAGAAAAGATGCTAGATCCAATTGGATCTAACCATTACATGGAAAACCTAAAAGCACCATACATCAGTCAAACTTCCTAAACTGGATATTTACTAATGATATCAATGCAATAGAAAGGTATGCATTTACATTAATAGAATAATAACATCAAAAAAGACATGTCTTTATGAAACCCTTTTCTATATTTGAAAGATGCAATGAGTGTCACGATCCCATGCTCGAACCTCACGAGATGCATTATTAAAGAATAAAATAATGCTAGATGTTCATGAGTTTAGGAAAAAGAAGATGGAGAAGGAAAAGAAACGCAGTACAGTTTCTATAGCGTGCATACATGTTGTTATAGATTTCAACACTATTGATGCTGATACACAGACACCAGAAGAGTAAGAATAGTATTATCAAAGGTTGTTATAAGTTTACATGACAAAGGAAAAGATATCCAAATGCAGTACATATGCCAGAATAAACAGTGAGTTAAAATGTTGTTATGTATATTCAGATAACAAATGCAGTGTTTATCATAATGAAGGTCAAATGATGTTACTATTATACATGTTATCAATGATGGTGATGTTTAAGTATATAAAAGAATACAGTTCATAATAGTGCATATTTAAGAGAAATAAAGAGTTTATGCAAAATAGAGAAAATAGTATTGTCTTGGTGTGTTGAAATGACAGGGTTATGTATCCATCAAAGTAAACGATCTTGTTATTGATATATTATTCATGTTTGGAAAAAAATTGTAAGTCCAGTGCATGCAGGGGATGGAGTCAAGCAGATACAGAATGTAGAGGATGTGTATTTTTATGTTTGAACTTCATGTTATAAATATTGCCCATGGGAGTCACGAGCTTGTGCTCGAACCCCATTAGTGATGTTTACATAAAAATTGAATAAACAGTGTATTTATATGTTGTTGACTTCTATTTTTTGCATAAACAATCCACATATGGAAATAACTCAAACAGGAATGAATATAGACAAAGCATGAGTTACTAAATAATGAAGCAACTGTCAAGCATGGGCTAGGGTTTTTGTGCAGATGAGATATGTATTGTTTCAGTTAAAAATTCTCATGGCCTCAATGGTATGAGGATGTGCTTCAGGCATGACATTATTTTTGAGCTTCAAAACAAACATTAAATGAAGCCTACAAAAGACAGAATGACGTTTATCTCTTGGGAAAATAATGACAACTTGCATATGTTTCAGTTTCACTTCCAGATCTACAAATAAAAAACCATGTGGGCATTCAGTTTTGCTTCCATTCAACCAAAAAATGGTGTAAAAGCTGAAGAAGTAAACATGAAGGTAGCAATATCAACTCAAAGGATAAGACGCAAACAGTGGGTATTAAGACAAGTGAGCATGAAGACAGCAGAGTGAAAACTAAAAGACATCAAATACAGACACCCACGACTGCCAAAAACTTCCTCATTAATGAACAACATACGTCAATAGGCACAAAGCTCAGTCTATTTAAATACAGAGAAGCTTATCTAACAATGAAAAGCTATGAAGTAAACAACATATTCAAACCAAAGAGGACAGAATGAGAAAAATATGGCATGAAGAGCGACTTATCTATGGAGTCTATGCGGAGAGGCCATGGTTAAAGAGCCGCAGTGAGAGCCCGTGTTAAAAAAAGAAGAAATGCACATACAACGCCAGGGATTATAGCATAATGACTCCTAGTGTAGTCGCGGTACTAATTGCCTGAGCTCTTCATTAACATGGAGTTACTTTAGGGTAAGTAAAGTCGACTCCAGTTTGAAGGCTCACGACATAGAAGATGCCCGATCCCTTTGTAAGAACTCCAAATTATAAACTCCCTCTCACAGCAAAAGTCCAACTTCAATAGAGGTTAATAGAATCTAGAGATGGATGCCATGTTCATGACCTGGTGGCCCAAGAACATGTAGAAACACAAAATACAAAGAGCACAAGAAGAGTACATCATGGCAGCAAAAAATGCTAGTGTTTGGAAACCCTTATCTTTCACAAGTGCATATTCGCAAAGTAAAAATGACTAAAAAACAATACCTTTTCCAAATTGAATGGAGTTTGAAGTCCATCAAAGTACATGGGTTAAGGTCTAGATTAACTGCAGTGCTAGACAACTTAGTCACCGAGATATTTTTTCATTGTATGAGGAGCTTTGATATGGAGTTAGAGTGTTTAAACTATGGTGTCAGCTTTGAAGTGGAGTTAGGGTTTTTTCCATTGTGTCGGGTTTATGTGTGAGTTAGGTTCTTTATGTTTTGGATGGGGTTTATACATTTGAGTTAAATTTGGATGGATTTTGCAATGTAGTTTGTAATAAGTTGGTACACTTTGTAAAAAGATATAAATCTTTTATACACCAACTTTAGGGGCTAGATTTAGGGCACTAGTCATGCCTTAGATTTAGGGATATGCTTTTTTAGAGGGGTATTTGTTAAGCTATGTTTTGGGCATCATTTGAGCCTAAAATTTAGGGTTGTCCTTTTGTTTAGGAGGACTTTTAGGGATTGAGTCCATTTTTTGAATTTGCTTATTTGAAGGCTTTAAAATCAGGATGATTTATCTGTTTTGAGGAGAGTTTGCAGGGGGATTTCATTTTTGAAATTATCCATAGGGGATATATATTTGAACCTCTTATTCATGATGTAGGGGGTTGTTTTTTCATAATTTGGAGAGAAGAGCTTTTAGCGAACTATTTTGTTCCTATTACTTTTTTTTATGCATTATGTACCCATTTAGTTCATGTTGAGTATCAATTTTTTGCAAGAGGATGCATATATTCCTTGCCATTATTATGAAATTCATTTATGTAACTACCCTTAGAATTTGATAAGAATAAAGCTGACCCATTTCTCCTAAATCTTGTTATGATCTTTTGTTATCAATCCTATTCAATTTTCTGCATTCAAGTGTAGTATAGCTATAACATAGATTAGTGAATTGTATTTATTCCTATTATAGGTTGCAGAGTATAACCTTTTGCAGAATCTGCATGTTTGTTGACAAGAGTATTACTATTTGTGATGAAATCCCTAGTAGTGACTTTCGAGTTAGCCTATGTATTGCACAGTGAATGATTTTGAAGAAATCATTAGGGTATGTCAAGTGAATGTTAGTTTGAACCTTTGAGAAATATAAATCTTATTTGGTGTATCACCCTCTCAATTTTTATTCATTTAGTTTTAGTTAAAATTTCTCCCTTTCCTTTCCAAAAAAATCAGGAGAAAGCATTAGATTATTGATACCCCAAAACCAATAGGAACTGGCCTAGAATCAGGAGACTCCTTAATCAGAGTCCACCCACAACTCGAGAAGATTTCCATTGTTAGTATAGAATACCATTAAGCCCTAATTCCTGAGTTGGGGTGGTATTTCTAAACCTTAACAAATACACATTGAGTTCATTTTCACTTTCAAATTTTACATTAACTAAACATAGGTTGTTTGGTTATTCAACAACCTATCTCTTCAAGGATTCGGGAAAAATAGTAGATTACAAAAAAAAAATAATGAAAAATGTGTAGGAAAAGGGTATGTGTTTCACCTTTCTATATATATACAAATCAAGTTAGAGTGATCCAAGTGACCTTATGTCTAAATTACAGTTATTGTCACTTTAGAACTTAAAACTATGAAATATTGACCCAAAATGCATGAAACCAATTGCATCCTTTAGGTATTGAAGTTATAAATATAATCTTGGAATAATTACATTGTTCTCATATTTAAAAATAATAATTATGCTAATCCAAGGGATAGTCACTTCTTAAAAACACTATTTTTCACATAAACCACTTTTTGAAGGAGAAGGAAAAAAGAATTTGAATGAATTTTAAATTATTTTTTTAAAATATATTTAGAAAATAGAGAGAAATTTCTAAAAGACTCTAGTTTACATCATCTTCAAATTACTAATAGTTTTACGGCAACATGTGTTCGAAAGTGAAGTTTTTTCTTAGAATGTAGATCTATGTGTCAAAGTTGGCCAAAAAGTGGGACACACTATTCTGGGACCACCCTAGGTCAAGTTTCGTTAGCCCCTCAATGTGAAAATGATGGGTTTGGAGGTTATTTATGTATTAAAAATATCCCAGGGACTGGGCAAAGTGGGACTCAGCCGAGTCCCACTAGGCCTAGTCTACTCGGCCACATAGGAGCCATTCCATGCCACATGGTGCCTATGTGGACTCGGTCAAGTCTGAGTGGACCAAGGCCCACTCGGCTGAGTCAATCAAGTTAGCCTAAAAGGCGACACTCTATTGTGGTTTTACCCTAATGCAATGTGTGAATATAAAGAAATTCACTAACTTACCTTTTGAGGTTTCTTTTATCTCAAAGATCAGCTTATGGGATCAAGACATTGAATTTCTATCCATCCCTTTAGCATGTTTTCACTTCAAAAGGATAGGAGACTACGCTAAAGATTTTCCGCTCAAACAAGCTAGAGTGAAAACTCCTAAAAAAGGTGTGGAGGAGAATGACAACGGGTTTGAATATTGAGACTATTCCATCTGAAAAATCTTTGAGGGAATTAACATGGGTATTGAACCTCTTGAAATATGGTGGATTTGAATCAGGAAAAGGTTTGTTCTAATCATTTTGAAGTCGAGAACATGGGAAGCATCTCTACTGAGAAAGGGGATGGGGTGATTCAAAGTATTGATCTAAATATGGTTTCTTCCACAAAGGTCCCAGATTTGGAGGATGTTGAGATTCTAGTGCATCCTTGTCTTCGAAAGATTAACATAATGGTGAACCTTTCAAATATTGGCAAGGAAGATTTTGGGAAGAATATTGTGGATTAGGGAATCTACCCTATGTCAGTGGTGGATCATTCTTTTGAGATGGAGGGTTTTATGCCACAACAACCCCTAGATGAGGAGGAAGATCCCTTCACTTTGGTTAACTATAAATATAGGTGCAAGGATACCCATATTATATGTGTTATCAAAATAAGAAATAGGCTAAAGTAAAATTGTGGGGGTGATTCAAAGAACATTGGTAGGCCGACATATATTTAGAGTCTCTTATAAACAAAGTAAATCTGATGTGGGTGATGCGTATAGTGGACTCTTCTAGAAGTTGGTCTGTCTAGCTCCCCTTCTGGATTCAAATGAAAATCCTTTCTTGGAATATAAGGGAGCTTAATCATCGCCATGAAAACGATCTCCTATTAAATTTGATAAGAGATCATAAATCAAACACTTTTTTGTTCAAGAAAGGAAAATGAAAAGGTACAATCTTAATGAATTGAAACTTGCCTATTTGAAAGATGTTGGTGTTCATTTTTATGGTGCAAATTGAGTTTGAAGTGGTATAGCAACATTTTGGTACCCAAGATTGGTTAAAGGTGTAATAGTTTTTTCTTCTTCTAGTCATATTGCTACTAGGTTTGATCTCATAAAGGACAAGTCTATTTGGGTGGTTTTAAATATTTATACCTTGAATATTAAGGTTGCAAGGAGAAGTTGTGGGATTCACTATCTATTTTTAGATCTACTATTCTCCCTTTAAGTGGATCTTAATGGAGGACTTTAAGACCCCTTTCTATAGATTTGACAAGAAAAGAAGGGCTCGTATTGCAGATAATATTTGTCAAGATCTATTGTCTTTGATAAATTCCTTAGGTTTAATGGATATAGACCTTCATGATGTTTCCTTTATGTGGTCCAACAGATGGTGTGAGGCTGATCTCATCAAAGGTAAACTAGATTAGGTTTTGATTTCCTCAAATTGGTTAAATATTACGCTTGAAGACTTTCTTCTCTGACTTGTATTGGCTCTAATCATTTCCCAATTACCTTCACAATGGATAGGGGTAGTAGACAGAAGAATTTTTGTTTTAGATATTTTAAACTATGGACTCTTAAATATAATCTTAAGGACATAATTATGGATTGGTGGGCTACAGATGTCCTTGGTGCTATAATGTACAAAGTAGTGAAGAATTTAGTAGTGGTTAAAGCTAATGTATTGAAACAGAAAAATCATCTTTGGGTCATGTTTTGAATACCAAGAATCAGTTCTAGAGTGAGCTTGAAGATGTCCAAGCCCAAATTAAAGCTCAAGGGACCTCTAAAAATTATATTGGTGATGAGATTATTCTCCTTATGAAGCTTTATGAAATTGTTGCAAAGGAAGAGGATTTCTTGAAGCAAAGATATTGGGCTATCAAAGTGGTGATTGCAATACCAAGTTTTGCATATGTCCACTTTAAAACATAGGGCAACAAATATAATCCATGACATTAAATTCAATGGGAGGACCTTTACTAAGGACGAGGATATCATGCAAGTGGTCATGGACTACTTATCTACCATGTGCCTCTAGATACTACCTGCCAACAAGAGTTAATATTTTGTTATTCCTAATCTGGTGACAACTAACATGAATCATGCCCTTGTAAGAATCCCAACTAATAAAGAGGTTTGTGATGCTATTTTCTCCTTTGGGGGTAACAAGGCACTAAGCCCATATGAATTCCTGATGTTCTTCTTTCAGTACTATTGGAATAATCTAGCCAAATATATTATTAGTGTTGCTATATAATTTTTTTGGGATCATGATCGCTTCTAAGGAATTATATTATTTATTTTCACCAAAAATGAAATTCTTATAAACTCTATATAAAGAGAAGAATTAATATACTAACTTTATTGAAATATATATATATTATCATTACAATGGAGATGATTATTTTTGTTCTCATGTGGTATTCCAGCCATGACTTCATCCATTGAAAAAATGTCAAGACTTGCACTCAAAATATTTATCTCCAATAAACTTTGTATCAGACTTCGACTTTAGTAAATAAGCTAAAAGGCTAGTTAGAAAAAATTGTTGGTGCCTTAAATTTCATAATAATATCTTACGGTCGATGGTTTGGGTAGGTGAAAAGCAAAATCCCTTAAAAAAAAATAGAATGTAGTTTATCAAAACATGCAACGAACTTTCCTTGCACTGGTCAAAACTTCAACTTCACATTTTTTTTACCCTCGCCTAACGTTCAAATAAATCAGGTTTATGAAAATGTGCTATGTCACATGCAACCAACTTTCTTTCAACCGGTCGAAACTTCAGTTAGACTCGCCTAACGTTCAAATAAATCCACGCGCTCCTCAGTGACCTGTGCATTGATTTCTAGTGGGACTTTAAAACAGTAAGAAATGTGTACTCCGCTAAGTTCATCGGAGGCTTGATCCTGATTTCATTCCTTGACCTAAAGAAACAGTGATTACTATTTCTATGCACGTGTTTTATATGGAGAAATTAGGCGTAATTCTATTGTGAATAGTTGATATTGTTCTTGAACTAAATAGGATTAGGACGTGTTTACAAATACACTATAAGCTTATTAGTGCAGTGTTGTGAAGCATTATTTTCCATCTTTCATAATTGAGGAACACGATGGAGTCTGCAAACTTCCCTCTATACACAACTTCTGAAAGGCCGTATAAAAATATAAACAGAGGGTTTCTCTATATATATTTTGCTGCTATTTTGGCTCTCGTATTCTACCGCACTAATTATTTGCCAAGACAAGATTATTATGCATGGATTATGGTATTTGCTGCAGAGCTGGGGTTCGCCATCCATTGGGCATTAGAACAGGCCTTCAGATGGCGACCTGTGACTCGATACACTTTTCCACAAAGGCTCTCTAAGATGTAAGGCTCGTTTTCTTTATATAGAGTTGTAACTTTTCCATTATCTACAGTAGGTGCAAATGAAGAGATCTACCACGATTTGGTTATGGGAAAGGACCCACTAATCATTAGGGGGTTCAATAATGTAAACTTTTCCTTCTCTTGACCTCCAGTTACTAATATTAAAGGATTGCTAAAAATCATAACATATGTACAGTCGATCATACATGTACTAATAGCTGATCATTTTTTTGCTTTTTTGGTTTATAATTGGTTCATTTGTGCACCACTATTGGAACATTTCGAGACATTTGGTCACAAGTACTGACATGTTTTAGTGAAAGCTATTGGTGAAAGAAAATAGTAGTTGGTCACAAGTACTGACATGGTTTTAGTGAAAGCTATTAGTGGAAGAAAATAGTGTGTATCGATGACACTTTTAAATGGGCACTTTTGGACACTTTTGAGCACTTTTTGACTACTTTGTGTTCGATGGTTTCTGTAGAAAGATTGGTGAATACCCAAAACCTGAAATCTTAGCTTAGCCTAAAAAGACAACCAAAAAAAATGCGGAAATCCCACTTCCCGTTTAGGATCTATAAATACCCTAAATTAAGGTGTGCCGGTAGTGGGTCTTTTCGCCTAAGAGTTAATGAAACATGTAAATCTAACTGTAAATTCGCTATTGTTTGTTAATGGGCAGGTTTGGAAATGATCTACCGCCTGTTGATATATTTATATGTACCGCTGATCCAATTAGAGAGCCTCCAATGAATGTTGTAAATACTGTACTGTCCACTCTGGCCCATGATTATCCAACAGAAAAACTGTCATGTTATGTTTCTGATGACGGAGGATCTGTACTTACCTTCTACGAGCTGTTTGAAGCCTCGCTTTTTGCAAAGATTTGGGTTCCTTTCTGTCACAAATATTTCATCCAACAGAGGTGCCCAGACGCATACATTTCAGAAAGTAATGCTCACCAAAATAGGAGTTTGTTGTTTGCAACTGAGTGGCAAAAGGTCAAGGTAAGATTGAATATTGAGCTATGAACTAAAAGAAATAAGATTCGTCAAAGGTACATGTGGGATGTGTAATTTTGTGTTTATTAGCATCCTTTATTTTATTGACGAGAACTTTTTAAATATAATTTTTGGGGTTAATATTTGTGATGATGAAAAATTTGTGATAATAGATCATACCGTATAACTGAAATTATTAATAGAAATGCCTAATAGAGTGTAGAAAAACCAAATAGTCTCATTCAAATTTTGATTCCTTCTATCTTTATATTTTGTTTTCCTTCTGGCCAGACAATGTACGAGGAGATGAAAAATCGTATAAAAAGCACTGTGGAGAGCGACATTGTTCCAGAAGCCATTTGCAATCAGCACGATGGGTTTGGGGAATGGAACTCAAAGATCATTCTAGGAGACCATCACAGTATAGTTCAGGTAACTAAAATCCTACTGACTTTCACAATACTGTTCATGTAACTCATTAAATTGCTTTCTTCATCAGTTATATTTACAAAAATATATTTGCTTTGCCACTTGGGTTTACTGTAGGTTTTGCTGGACAATGGAAAGGATGATTTGCCCAGTCTTGTGTATGTGTCTCGTGAAAAGCGGCCTGGATGCCCACACAAATTTAAGGCCGGTGCTCTGAATGTTCTGGTATTTTTATTGCTTCCATCTCATATTTTTAGTCTTATTAGTCTAGTGAATAATAGTCATTCTTATTGGGGTTTAAACCCTGTTTGCAGATTAGAGTTTCTGCATTGATGAGCAACGCTCCATTCATTCTTACATTGGATTGTGATATGTATGCCAACAACTGTGAAGCACTTCGTGAAGCGATGTGCTTTTTCATGGACCCTCAAACTGGCCATCAGTATGCGTATGTCCAATTTCCCCAAAAGTTTCATGGTATTACACAATATGATTTGTATGGCAATCATATGAGGAGAAGTTATGATGTACGTATATGCAACCATTATATTATTATATTCGCAGTAACACTAGTTGTTTACGCACAGAACTATAAAATATTCACAGATTATTGTGTATATGCAGATACAAGGTAAAGGGATAGATGGAGCAGAAGGTCCAATCTATGTGGGCACGGGATGTGTGATCCGCAGGGATGTTCTGTGCGGAAGTGAGGCACAAAATCTAATTGAATCTTCCATTGAGTCTCCAACTTTAGAAGCGGAAAAAGCGTGTTCATCCCTGATATTAAAAAAAGCAACAACAGTTGCCAGTTGCACCTACGAAGAGAACACTCTTTGGGGAAAAAAGGTAAATCTAAATTTCTCTGGTTCAAATATGTCCGTGTTATGTTGCATCTCTTTTTAATAACAACCTTTCATTATTATTAATTGTTTTAATTCGTAGGAACTGTGTGTTAGTTAAATTAGAAGCTTCGGTTCAGAAGAAAGTATAGTAGAATGTGACGTGTTTTGAATGCTAGGATTATTTCTAGATTCCAATTACATCTTTAGGATTCATTCATAGTATCATTGTTTATATAATTCTTTTAGGTAATAGTCTTGTTTTTAAACCGCAACTATTCATCATATTCATGCCCTCACTGCAATCTCATTTAAAATATATGTTATCAAACACATTATAATCAAGTGTAGGTTCTATGAAAATATTAGAGTATACTACATAACTGCTATATCAATTTAATATTACATGAACACATAGTGGCTAAAGCATATACAACCAATATATAGTCAATACACAATATTATGGTCTTAAGAACACAAAAGTTGTATAAAATAGAAATAGCTTAACAACTTCATAAATACACTTATTGATCAATGAGGAAATGTGAAATAGTTATATCCTTACTACAAACATCTTTTACTTCTCAAGTTGTTCACTAACATGTAAGTTTGTAAGCTCATCCCCTCCAAGAGTTAGCATGTCAATCCATCTGATGCTACATCATGGATACCATCATTTACCTCAACCCACTACCACCTATGATGACATGTATGGATCTATATTATTGAGCCTTGTCACTAGAAATGGCACAAGTATTACAATATGTACGATAACTAATACAATTTGTACATAGTAATTGAGTTAATATATTAGTTGGTAGCATTTAACAATGAAAATTAAGTTATGTCAATCTCAAAGTCAAAAAGTCCCCATTTTGGTAAATTACGCGAGTTCAGAAGAGCATGACATCCCTATTTCTCTGAAGCTCGAGGTTCTTATGGAGGTGCATTTAGATCAGAAAGAGGGAGAAACTCCAGGTCAAGATAATGTTGATAAGGACCATATCCATGCTTCCTCTAAGAACATCCCTTTTTCTAGGCGAGTGGATATGCATGAGAGGAATGTCCAGCTTCTCCAGGAGGACATGGATGATGAAATCGAGCCCCCATTTGGGGTTCTACAAACTAGCAAATCTATGTCCTTGTACTAATTTGGACTGATGAAATGGGTATTTAAGGAAATCAAAAGTCTTAATTTGAACTACAAAGCTCTGTCTGCTCGTGTCGATCTTATTAACTCTGGGTTGGCTGGGGATGAGGGAAAACCAAACAAAGACGACGGGAAAAATCTGAAGTCTCTGCATGAGAGACTGGACACCTTGGAGAATACTGTGAAAAAAAACATGAAGGACAATAATATCTTCATTGGTACTATTATGGAGTGTTTTAACTCTATTAAATCTAAAATGGATTTCCCCACTATGAAGATTGATGAGGACAAAGATGATAATGAAGATGATGGTCTAGGAAAGCGCATGTGCTCATCCAGGAAGAAGAAAATTCTAGACATGATTTTGGAGCTGTCGGATTTCAACGTGGCCACCAAAAAGGTTGTAGAAGTAAAGAAAGAAGCCGAGGGTACTCTCCTAGAGTTGGCCTAGCTCTGGTGTTCCCCTGCTTTTTGGTGCTTCGTCTTTTGGTTTCAGGTCGCTAGAGAGTCTAGCTGGTTTCTGGCTTTTCGCTTTGGCTTTCTGTCTTTGTTTGGGTTTGGGTGCTGGTTCTTAGTCTTGTCTATGTTTAGTCTATTTTTTTCTTCTTATCTTTTTTCTTTAAATGTAAGGGGTTTTGGGTCCCCTTAAAACCTATTTTTACCAGCAATCAAAAACAAAGACATAGGTACAAATTCATATAATATAGTTCACTTGAATAACCATTTCAAGTTTCTCACACTATTAGATCCTAATAGTTAAATTCAAGGTCCTCGCTAGCTAAAATGTTAGGATTTTTCTTGAACTTAGTTGTTATCATGATATGGAAAATTTTAGTCTGTCTATTTTCCTTAGAATGATGGACCTCACTAGGTCTTGAGGCTAACCTATGTCCTTGTATATTGGTCAATTATCTAAGATATAGTGCCATAATTCTTGAACTATAAAGTCTAATTATCCTAGTTTATATAATATTTGGTGCATTCTCACACATTCACATCAAAGTAGGACATGATGATATTAGCTAAAATTTTGAATCCAATATTGTATTATATTTTTTAATTCTTATGTCATAAATCTCATATTAGATAGACTAAATGGTGATAATTTGACTTTCATTCACTCACCCATATACAATGTCTATATATTAGTCAAAATATGAGCTCACAAATAACTAATATAAATTTACCCTCAGGTTTCAAAGCATACCAAAAAGGAATAGATATTCAAGGTTAGGAGAAACTAAACAAAGTTTAAAACTATTCCTTAAGTACTCCCTTCCTAACTTACATCATAGGGGAATCATTTGCCCAAGAACGACATAGCTACTCTCAATTGTAACCGAACTCCCAAATAGTTTTTCTCACAACAATCTCTTAGAAAATACACTCATTAAAAATTATCAAAGTAAAATTATAAGAAGGATCAAAATTCAATAGTGTAACAAACCATAATTTACAAATACTCATTCTAGGACTAGAGTTTGTAGTGTTTTGTTTGATTATTATTTCATATAGCTATATAGTTTTTCCTCTAACAAACATCATATATAAAAATTCCATCTAAAGATATCTAGATCTCAAATAAGACATCATGACCTTTATTATTCATAATTCAAAATGAACATCCCAAAATCTCAATACAGAATACTACAACTATTGAAGCCAATACATATAATATTGATCTTACCATAGAATGATGACACTAATAGGTTATGATATTTATTTATTGGTATATAGTTAAATCCTAAGGCATCAAAACTCACTCATGACATAAAAAGCATCTAAAATTAACTAAAGCTTGATTATCACCCCATTTAATACTAAACATTAATAGCTTTGCTAGAATCAATTTGTAGAATTTTTTATTTCTTCCAACAAAATCATACAATTTATACAACCATAACAATCTATCCACATTAAAGCTCATGGGGAAAAAATAGATGATATATCATCACAATGTAATAGTTATGCTCAAATCCACAAGAAATTGAATGGTCAAAAACATTAGCACATAAAAAAAAAATAGATTACCATCTCTCAAATTAATTGAATTCTGTAAAGAAAATAGAATGATGCTTAATAGACCATTCAATATTTTTACTAAAATTAATCAAGATGAAAATTTATGCTTTTGTTTCTTTAATCATACGAAAAATCTTGCTATGACTATTTCTTCTATAATCATAACTCTTTTAACAATATTCTTAACTAATTTAATAGCAAAACCTAGAATTATGGGTCAACTTAGGACAATTAATTTTTATCTATGAGAAAAAATAATTATAAAATAAATGTTCAAGAAAAACATCTTATGTGACCTTCCTAGAATAGGTACACCTACAACACTGAAATGGAAAAATGATTACCAAAATCTTATTAATGATTAGATAAATTATATTTGTTTTTTTCTAAAGAGCATTGGTATACTTAACTTTAATATCAATCTACAATATTAGGTACTTGATTGTAGATCCACCCACCTCCTTTTTACTTCCTTTCACCCACTTTATCTTACACAAATCCATTCCACTCAATTCCAATCATTTGCAAACAAATAATTTTTGTTGTGTTTGACAGTAAATTAGGTTCTTTATTAATTTTTTAATTGATTATTAAATAACTGAGTTTAATCTACAAAATATATAAAAATTAGCTAAGTCCTTATTGAAGACTTTTCTTTCCAAGAAGAGACCATATTATTGTTCCAAGTCAGAAGGAAGAGAATGGTATTTATTCGACGTGTCTCCTAGCTTGAAGTGTAAAACTTTGATATTCACACACTTCTCGAAGTTCACTTATGCCACATGTTATGCAATACAACACTCATTTGCATACTCCTTCTCTGACATTAGTGTATGTGACAATAGATAGTCAACCATCCTACAATCATCCATCTCAAAGTTGATTATTCCATTTCTAATCAATATGAACATAAATTTTCAATAAATTATTATTTGTAATGATTTGTGAGATTAATATATATTACTTATAGTACTTTTCTTTAAAACAAAAAATATCTGCATATAAAATTCTTTTGTACCATGAAAATATTATAGCAACATATAACATTATAAAATACTAAAATATTTGTGAAGATACAACATCAAACTGATCATATACAATTCTTTAACAAAAAAAAAAAGATTTTTAACTTATTCAATTGTAAAATTAATATCATACAAATATTATTAATTGTACATTGAAACAATTAGCTTTAAAAAACATATATGTGTGTGTGTGTGTGTGTGTGTGTGTGTGTGTGTGTGTGTGTGTGTGTGTGTGTGTGTGTGTGTGTGTGATAATAGTGCAAGAAATTGTAAAAGTAAGAGAAGAATTGTAACATAATTCCTTTGCGAGTTATAATTGATGTAGGAGACTGATTATTCTTAACAATGGTGCCTGCCAATTTAGGAATATAAAAGCCTGCACAGAAGAGATTACACGAGTATTTATTGTTTATTTTTTTTCATGATATTATGATATCAGAGAATTGTAAGACATATCAGCATAGCTTTCTCCTGCAATATAGAATTCTCTATTCTTATAGTGTGGAAATCCATCAAGCCAATTCAACAGAAAAATGTACGAATCTCGAGCTACAATTTTTTCCCATCACAAAAAAAAATCATTACGAAAATTGAAACAAAATTTCTCTAAGGGGACAGATTTTTGAGCGGTGCCTGGATGTGAGGGTTTCTGAATATGTTTGCCTGGAAGAAGAGATTTTGGTGCAAGGTCTGGGTGCTGCTATGTGGATTAGTTATGAGGGAGTTTGTTTGTTGGGCTCTGATGGTCGCGAATGAGGTTTCCAAGAGTCTCATTCTTGCTGGAGCCTCAGCTGGTGGTGGATCTTCTCCCGGGGTGAGTTCACAGGCGAAGGAGACATTTTATGTTGGAGAGAGCTTGAAGTTGAATAAAGTTAACGGCTGCCTTCCGCGTAGCCAGGATTGGCCTGTGCTGGTTATCCCTCCGGAGGCACTAATGGAAAATGTGGACTATTTGGCCAAACATGCATTGATATGCAAGTTTCTTGGTATTCAAATTTCCCTATCGGCTCTGGAAGCCTGGATTCGCCGTTCATGGCAAGTGGAAGGTGATATGGATATTATGCTGGCTGGTAATAGCTACTTTTTGGTGGCTTTCTCTTGCATGTCAGATTAGGACCGGGTCTTTGAGGGACGCCCATATTTTTATGACCATGTAGGACTTTTCCTCAAACCCTGGCATACGGGGTTCAATTTTGCTGAAGATCTCCCTTTGAGGGTTCCTATTTGGGTCCGCCTACCGCAACTTCCTTTGGAGTTCTGGTGAGAGGATATCCTTCAATAGATTGCTGCTTTGCTTGGGAAGCTGGCTGCTATAGCACATTAATCAGTGGATAAAAAGGTTATTTTTTATGCCCGTATTTGTGTTGAAATTGATTTAAATAATCCTTTGCCAGATTCTTTGGAAATTTTCCTAGGCTCTTCTTCTTGGATTCAATAGCTAGACTATGAATCCATTCCCTTCTGATGCCGCATTAGTCATGAGTATGGTCATTTACAACACCAATGCCCTCAAGCCTCTAAAGGCAATGGTACTCCTGGCGGGTTCTCAGGCCCAAGGATGGCTAATGATGGTAAGGGGAATGGTCAAACTATTAGTACTGGAAAAGGGAAAGTTAAGACTGATAGTACTGGTAAAGGGAAAGCTCAGATGAATACTTCAAGTCAGGGGCAAGGGCCAACAAACACTGCCAGTCCTGATAAGGATGGTTTTATCCCTGCTTGCAACCGTGCTAAGGGAAGCGGTCATAAGCGACCTCATCTAGATCGACAAGTGGACTCAGGGTTCAATCGATTTGAGGTGCTAGACAACATGGTCATAGAAGAAGGCATTCCTGTAGATTCTCAGTGTGGGGTTACTGGCTCAGATGGGAGGAGTTCTATTCTTAATGGCAACCAGGATATTGTAGTTCAGCAGAATTCAAAGACCCCTATTGGCCCTAAGTCTGGTGCCCTTGTGGTTTCTCCTACTCCACAAGAAAAGGATATTCTTCTGGCAGATTTGGTCAAGGATGTGTTTGCCTCTGGTAAAGGAAAGGGATCTTCTCTTGCTTTGGGCTTGATGCAAAGACCGTTTAAGAAAATCTCTTTTGCTACTCCCTCAAGAGTTGGGCAAAAGCAGGATCAGGAAAAAATTAAACTTACAGGAGATTTACTGGTAGATTCTAGGGCTGTAAAGACCATGGATGAACATTTACCCCACTCTACTCAATGATTATTCTCTCATGGAATGTGAGGAGGTTGAATAGCATCCCCAGACAAAAATATATTCATGAGTTGGTGGCTGATCATTCTCCATATATCCTTTGTATCCAGGAGACCAAGCTTTCAGTGGATTCCATGTTTAGATGTGCTCCTAATATTTGGTTTCTGGGGCAATGTCAGTGTGTTGGTGCTTTGGGGAGCTTTTGTGGTCTTGTCATTTGTTGGGATCCTAGGAAAGTTATGCCTCTCTACTGGATCTCTTCTCACTCGGCTCTCTCAATGGTGGCCTCTTCTCTGGAAACTAGAGAGATGATTCTTGTTACTAATGTGTATGCGCTTATTAAACTCCCTGGCAAGATTAAGCTCTGGGCACATATTTGGCATGTCAGAAGTTGTCACCCATTCTTGCCTTGGATTGTAGTTGGGGATTTCAACTCTGTCATTAGTTTGGAGAAGCGGGGTGGGCTGGCTCACTTGGGTCCTTCTTCTGAGCGTCTTCGGGAAAATATGGATCTTTTACATCTCTCTGATGTCAAACCTCTTAATGGGCTCTTTACATGAAACAATAGAAGGGTTGGAGATGATGCCATCTCAGAACGCTTGGACAGGTTCCTGGTTTCTTGCTTTTGGAATTGTGGCTCTCTTTCTCTCTCTTCTAAAATTCTTGATTGGAGAGGCTCTGACCACTGGCCTATTAAGCTCACGGCTAGTTATGTTGCCATCCCCAAGAAGCCTCCCTTTAAGTTCTAGCTGATGTGGCTTCGAGACTCTTCTCTTCATGATTTAATGGCTCACTGGTGGAGACAAGGTGGCCCTGCCTATGGCACTGCTATGTTCTCCTTCTCTAAAAAATTACAGTATGTCAAAAGGAAGTTGAAGAATTGGAATAGGACTTGTTTTGGTAATATCCATATCATGAAGAAGAGGGCTCAGGATCGTCTGGATGTTATTACTAGGCAGATTTGGGATTTGGGTTTTTCTGAAGCTCTTGGCATAGCAGAATCCCAAGCATCTAGTGATTTAGCAGAGTGGGATCTTAGAGAAGAAATTTAATGGAAATAGAAGGCTTGAGTTGACTGGCTTCAAGAAGAGGAAAAGAACACCGCATTTTTCCATAAATCTATGTAGGCTCGATGTAACAGGAGTTACATTTCTTCTCTTGTTATGTCTGATGGGATGCATCTGACCTCTGCTCAAGCTGTGTCCAAGGAAGCTATTCAGTTTTACTCTTCTCTCTTTTCAGATGACTTGCCTCCAGCGGAGATTGAGGAGAATATGATCTTGTCATGTATTCCCTCTATTGTGATCAGGGAGATGAATGAATCTCTTATGCGGCCGATTTGTATGTCTGACTTGGAGGAGGTGCTCGTCAACTTGCGTAAGGGCAAAGCTCCAGGGCCTGATGGCTTCCCTGTTGAATTTTTCCAGGAATTTTGGGATATTATCAATCAAGACCTTTTGGATGTGGTTTAGGAGTCCTATTCCAACAAAGATATGCTCCAGGATTTGAATGCTACTTTCCTAGTCCTTATTCCGAAGAAGGAAGAGGCTAATCAGCTAGACTTCTTTCAGCCCATTTCTCTATGTAATGTGGTCTATAAAATCATTACTAAGCTCCCAGTGGAGAGGCTCAAAGTTTGGCTTCCCATGGTTATCTCTGAGGAACAAGGGGGTTTTGTGGCTGGAAAACAAATTTTGGATGGGGTGGTTATTGCTTCTGAATCCATTCACTCTATCTGTACTTCTAGAGAGCGTGCCATGTTCATCAAGCTCAATATGGCTAAGGCTTATGACAGAGTCAATTGGGGTTTCTTGCGGAAAGTTCTTCTGGCTTTTGGCTTCAGTCAGGAATGGGTTAGCTAGGTTTGGAGCTGTGTTACTTCTCCCTCCTTCTTGGTCCTTCTTAATGGTGAACCATCTGAGTTATTTGGGGCCTCTAGGGGTCTTCACCAGGGAGATCCTCTTTCTCCTTATTTGTTTATCATTATGGCTGAGGGACTTGGCGGACTTATCAATTCTCATGTATCCCAAAATCTGATTCAAGGTTGGCGATGGGGAAATGGTCTACCCACTCTTTTCCACCTCCAGTTTTTTGATGATATGACCCTTGCTGGGAGAGCTCAGATTCAGGAAGCGGAAGCCTTTCGGCTCACTTTGGATGCTTATTTGGCTGCCTCAGGTTAGAAAATCAACGACCACAATTCCTCTATTTTTTTTTTCAACACTCCTGAGCCTATTCAGCGGAGGATTGCTAATATCTTGAGATTTTAGATTGAGTCTATCCCTCTGACTTACTTGGGTGTCCCTATTGTTGTGGAAAGATAGCCCAGACTTTTCTGGCAGAGCTTGCTTGACAAGCTTCGACAAAAAGTCAATCATTGGACTCATAGGTGGCTCTTTACTGCTGGCAGGGTGACTCTCCTACAATCTGTGATTCAGGCCCTTCCTATATATAGAAGCATGGTTCAGGCTGCCCCAACATATTTTCTTAAGGAATTTGATGTTCTTTCTTGCCAATTTCTTTGGAGTGGGAATTTGCAAAATTTGAAATGGAGCCTCACCAATTGGGATACTATTTGCAAGCCAAAAAAGGAAGGAGGCCTCAGCCTTCATTCTGCTATCTTGTGCAGTCAAGCTCTTGCTGCCAAGCTCTATTAGCGCTGGTGCTCCAGTCAGTCTTAGCTTTGGGCCCTTATCCTGTCACACAAGTATTTACCTAGCATTGAACCTTCAGATGTTTCTAGGTTTCCTCTTGAGGGAAGAGGCTCTATGGTGTGGAATACCCTCAAGATTGGTGCTCACTTGGTGAAGGGAATTATTTTTTGGATCTGTAACAGAGGCACTGAGGCTTTGTTTTGGAGTGATTCCTAGAATGGGCATCCTCCTCTCTTGTCCTCTCATCCACACTTACATCCTCTTTGTGATTTTTTCCTTTCTGCTGGATGGAATAAGGTGGCTCATTAGAAGGAGGCTCATAACCTGGGCCTTGCTGTTGGTTACAGATGGAAGAATTCTTCTGATTGGCCGTCGGGTGGTTCTTTGGGGGATCGGTTGGAGCTTTCTCAGATCTCAACTTCTAGGGAGTGCAGCTCTCTGTAGGAACCTGATGTTTTGGCTTCGGGAGGTGCTTCTTCTGGCAAGTATTCTATTTCTTCAAGGTACCTTGCGCTGACTAAGAAATTGTTTGGCAAGGTGGAGGTTTCTTGGTGGAAGAAAGCTTGGAATAGCTTTTCTTGGCCTAAGTGTAAATTTTTCCTCTAGATTTTGGTTTACAATTGCTATCTTACTTGGGAGAATCTCTGGAAGAGAGGCTTCTAGAGGCCCTCCATCTGTGTCTTATGTCGCAATAGTGAAGAGACTATTTCCCACATTTTTTTCCAATGCTCCTTTCTCAAGAAGATTTGGCACTTCTGGTGGAGTGTGTGGGGATTCTCGTGCTAGCATGTTTCTTCCTTGTCTGAGTTCTAGGACCGTCTCGGCCATCCGCCTTCCAAGACCTCTTTTCTTCAAGTTGCTTGGACTATTGGCCCTTCTTTTATTTTATGGCATGTTTGGCTTGAGAGAAATCAGAGGATCTTTCATGATGTGCAGCTGGGGATTAGGCACCTGTGGGGGAAAATTGCTTATTCTATTCATGAAACCCTCTTGCCAAAATGTGAATTTTGTGGAGGTTTGGACCCTAGAGATGCTGGTATTTACTCACGCCTTTCCTTTCCTCTTCAAGGCAGTGCTCCCTCTCTGCCCCATAGACACACTGGGAATAGAGCCAAGCAGCGCTCTCAACGTGTTAATCGTGAGGGGCATTGGACTCCTCCCTAGTCTGGAGTTCTTAAAATCAACACTGATGGTTCTACTCAGGGAAATCCTGGACCGACTGGCATTGGGGGAGTTGGGCGTGATAGCTCTAGTGATGTTCAGTTTCTATTCTCTATCTACAAGGGTTACCATACAAATAACCTCATGGAAGCCCTTGCTATCTTGGTTGCAGTGGAACAGTGTTGTCAATGTGGCTAGAGAAGAATTACCTGTGAGATAGACTCACAGGTGGTAGTGAATTTATTAAATAGACAAAACGTTGTGGATGTGGATTGGCATTTGGCTCTGGTTATTCAATAGATCATTCAGTTATGCAATTCTCTGGAATCTGTGTCTTTGGTAAATGGGCTTCCGAGCACGTGCTGGATTGGAATATTGTTGATTATAGAATGCTTCCCCCTGATTTATCTCATAAGCTGGCTTAACTTGTTGACCAGGATAAAGCTCTTTAGTGCTCTTTGTTTCCTCTGTTGTTCTGTACTCTTTGGTATTCAATAAAAATTTTACCCCTCTTTTAATAAAAAAGTTCTCTAATGTAATAGGTATGAATCCATGCTCATAACTAAAATCATATACAAAATATAGTGCTGACATCATTAGTGATATCATAATAAGAGGTGGTGCTGGAGTATTAAAACCAAACCATTCGAAAGCAAGGTGTTCGCCACTGAAAAAAAAAATTTGGATCGAAATGAAAGTTAAATTAAGAAACATAAAGTTTAAAGACAACAAATAAAGATGGGTGTGTATATTAAAAAGTAAAGAATACCTTGGTTCCACGCATACGGATAAATAGAAACAGTGGCATTATTAGGCTGAGCACGGAAGGATCCAAGCTGCATCATTGATCTCACTCCAAATGATGACCATCTTGGCCCTAATTATAAACTCACGCCATTATAATTATCAACATTGCATAATGAAGGATTATTCCATGATATGAAGATTAAAGAGTAAGGCAATAATAATAATAATAATAATAATACATCCATTGAAGCAGAGGAGAAGAGGCTTAGTAGATGGTTTTGGGCAGCCTTAGCGAAATAGCAGAAAAGAGCTCTTCCTATCCTTCCAAAAATTCTTAGAAAACTCGATGTGACCGAGCTGAAGAGAATGGATGATGAACAGAGGTAAAAGTCAATAGCGCTATAGAAAATTTTAAGGTTGAGAAAGACATTGTTGATACTCACACAAATTTTTAAATCAAAACTCTCCTGGTCTTTCTTCACGCAAACGACATGTCTGTATACAAATAACAACATAGACTGTGTAAAATTTGTTTTATAATTTCATCGTTGTTTACTATTGGATTTTTCTTTTAAAGATTTTACAAGAAAATGAAACCCCAGGAAAATATGACATATCCAATGATAAATCAAATAAAACATTATTCTATAAATAGTGATAAAAATAGGAAACCTTACAATGCCTGCAGAAGACACATCGCAATAATTTTAGGCTGCAAAAAGATAGTTGTTAACTGCCAGAGCATAAACTGTCATTATTTAGATTCACCATTCACCGTTCTTGTCCATCTACTAAAATTAATATATTTGCAAATAAAAATGAATTAAACCATTAGCAATATTGGAAGAGGCCATCAATAAATAGTATAAATTTCAGTTGAATATAAGTATTGTTGCAGCCCATAGCTTAAAAGACCTGGCATGATTTTCAAACAGCGAACTAATGCTAAAAGATAAAATGAAAATATTAGTTCCTGCCTATAAATACGTAGGGATTAATAAGTATATAAGTTATTGATTGAATTATGGTCTCAAACATCCTTCCAAAAACAAGAAGCAAAATTTTACATTTATATAAACTCTAGAATCCTTTGAATACTATTTTATGAGTATAAATGTTCCTTTATCAAGATTTGTTCAATTTTTAGCTTTCTGCATTTAATGTTCTTCCACGTTATTGCGAATTCCATGAGAAAACTATTAGCACATCTTTTAAGGGTAGAGCATGGCTAATGTTTTCTCTTTTTAATGAAACCATAAATATCACTACTTATTTTGAATTTATGGGAGAATAACATTCAGCACAAACTGGTATTAATATTAGGCCATGTCTACCGGTAGAAAATTGGCACCCGATGTGACATTTTTATTTGATTTATTAATTAAATTATAAATCAAGACAATAGTATTGTGATTTTTAATTTAATTAACAAATCAAATAAAAAAGTCACATCGGATGCAAATTTTCTGCCCCCTAGACATTTTCTTAATATTAAAGAGAAAGCAAATGTCTTAACAATACCCCTCTCCATTTGATGAACTTTCTATATCGTGTATGCTTTGATGGGCGTTCACACATTACTACACGAGCTAGAAATTTTTTATTATTTTTTTCTTAATTTCAATTAATTGATGATTACCTAGTATCCAACAAACAATAGCTGACATCCATTGCTATAACCCTCTTAAAAATACAAACATCTCATTAAAATGCTACATAACTGCCTCTCAAAAGTTCTATGAGATTAATGTCACTGTGAAAAAAACACACAATTCTCAACAAAATCATCATTTCCTTGTCTTATAATTCGAAACGTCATAAAATATCACCTAAGTATTGATAAAAAGATAGTTTCTTCCATAATTCTTTATTATCTATTTTCTGGAAAGTGGAAACCTTATTTACACCTAAAACACCTTGATTATTTTCCAGGTTGGCATAATGTATGGGTGCGCAGTGGAGGATGTGTTAACTGCATTTGCAATACATTGCAAAGGTTGGAAATCTGCTTACTGCACTCCAAAAAGAAATGCTTTTCAGGGGCGTGCACCTAAGAATTTGAACGATACTCTCATTCAACATAAGAGATTGAGCGCAGGTCTATTCGAAATTTTTGTGAGCAAGTTCTGCCCATTCGTCTATGGGATTGGTCGTGTTAGTATAACACTCAGAATGTGTTATGGCTCTTGTTGTTTATGGGCTTTGTCCTGCATGCATATAATCTTTTATGGTTTGGTTCCAGCTCTATCCACCCTCAGCGGCATTTCTGTATTTCCTAAGGTATCTATTGAATGCTAACTACAAATAATTAATACCTCGTTATCTATGTACATGTAAGCTTGCAGGTAAATTGTGGGTATGTTGACTATAAGGTGTTAATTTTTTATGTGGAATGTATTTTCATAAACAGAAGCCCACATTGACCATAACATATAGGTTTCTTAAACTGTTCCTCTTTGGGATTATATAGGTTTCTCCTGCATGTTTATCTTAAATGTTGTTATGTTTTGTGGCAGATTTCAAGTCCATGGTTCCTCCTCTTTGGGTTTATATCACTATCTGCATCTGCATACAATATAGTTGAATTTGTGATGGCTGGAGGTTCAGTCAAAAGTTGGTGGAACGATCATAGAATGTGGGCAATAAAGGGGAGCTCCTCATATCCATTTGCATTGATTCAAGTCATTTGCAAATTGATGGGCATTTCTGAAGTGGGGTTTGAGGTGACAAGCAAAGTGTCAGACAGTGAAGCAGCTAAAAGATATGAGGCAGAAATCTTTGAATTTGGGGTGCCTGCAGTAATGTTTATTCCTCCTGCAACTATCACATTTATCAACTTCATATCACTTTTGAGTGGAATGACACAATTTGTGAAGGGTGGATATCCAGTTGTTGAGGGTATGTTGATGCAGCTCATGTTATCAAGTTTTATTGTGATAACTGGATTTCCTATATTGGAGGGGATGTTTATGAGAACAGACAAAGGACGCATGCCCACTTCGATTACAGTGTCCTCTATTATGGTGGCAGCGCTTACATGTTCTATGGCGTTAAAAAAATTTGTCTGGTGAGAGATGTTTAAATTGAAGTTTGAATGTGAATTTTGTAATCTATGTGGACGGGTTTTCAAATATAGAATAAGATCGAGGGTTTGGGATCTAAATAGTTCAATTCTTATTATAAAGATATAAGTTTAAACTTTTAGTCTGTTTTCAAGGTAGAATTGAAGTGCTATTTTTTGTTTTTTAAATTTGTTTTAATATTTAATAATAACGTTTACATTTTTATACTTAAGAAGTTAATTATTTTATTAGAAAAAATAGTTTTTATTTTTAATATATTTTTAAAATTGTTATTGTTTTTTTTTTCTTTTAAAACTGTACCATAACCAATGTTTATTATATTCTAGTAACATGTTATATTATTTATTAATTTTGGTTGTTTGGTGTTGTTATATATTTTTATTTTGTTTTATAATATTTTATTTTTCTCTTTTGATCTATTTTAGTAAATTTTATTTCCAATCTTATTATTATTGAAAACAACTTATTCTACGGATATGCTTAAGCAAGCAGCCTACTCATATTTTTCTTGTATTAATATATAAGAAACTAAATATTTATTTCATTACTAGTAAACTTTTCATAGTTATAATGAATTAAAATCTACATCACAATGAATAAAACTTAAGTCATATCAAGGAACTCCCTTCTGGTTTGCTATGCCCGTACTATTTTCTTCATCTTTTGCAATGTGCTATATTTCTTCTCTCTCTATTGTAAAAATTGAAACTCCCAAGATAAATACATTGACAAAGATTTGACTCTAAAACAATAGAGAAGACACAAAAATTAAAACCAAAGCACTAATACAATAATGCATCTAAATCAATAATGCCTAAATTTCTTTAGAGATATTTTAAACTATCCTTTCTTAACGGTTTTGTGAAAATGTATGGAAGCTAGCTATAACACACAATACTTGAGGGGATTTTGGAAACCTTGTTCTGTATAAGGGGATTTTACTTCTTATTTATGAGTATTTTAAAACACACATTATGGGGAAGGAGGTCACTGAGAAAGAGGACAGAATGGATGTCTCTCACTCTGATTATGTTCCTTCAGAGATTGAAGATAGTGAGGGTATGCACTCTAAGGATCAGGAATATTATGAAATTAAAAATAATAATATGGGTTCCTCCTCTTAGAAGCATATTGTCGGTATTCGTACCATTAAAAAAGAAAAAATGGCAACCCCGTCCAAAAAGCATACTACCACTGTGATATCCTTTGAGGAGGAATATAATGAAAATGAGGAAGGGATGAATACCGATGGTGAGGAAGAGATATCCAGTGGTAAAGGAAAAAATGAGATGGAACACTTACATTGTGAAGTACCAAAACAAAAAGAGAAAAAACAGGGATGATAGCACTCACTTGAAGACTCCTAAGGACCAGACTCATACAAAATCCCTTGGCTCTTTCCAAAAGGAGAAGGAGAATCTCTAGGATGAGAATTATGGCACTAATTAGGAAATCCCATCTCCCCAGCTCTCTGACCCCCACATCACGATGAAAGAAAAGGGGCAGGACGGTGATTATTGTTGCTACATGTCTGCGCAGAGGAGGAAAATGTCTTGGCACAATTTTGATGTTAAAACAACCAAAATAGGGATAACCAGGGAAGTCGTTAATCCCAAAGTTATTGAAGCTGAGGATGGTAGGATTAAGGTGGAGGAGTTGATTGACCTAACTATGGTTGTTCTTACTGATAATTCGAGGGAATTTGAGCTGGATCTTCTCAATAATGCAAGGAACAACATGTTGGACAACTAGAGGTCTATTAAGTGGTTATTCCATGAAGTGTGGGAGCTCAAGAATAGATAAAAGAGGAGAGATAATACCAATGTTGATATCACTATTGAAGATCAGACAAATCTCAGTACTAGGGTTAGAAAAATGGAGGATAAGATGTTGAGGTTTGAGTGGACCCTTAAGAGCATTTCTGAACAGAGCTTCAAAATACTCAAAGCCTCTAATGAGCATACCAAGATTCTCATTGAAAAACTGGAAGAGAAACCTGAAGGGACTGATGCGGCCATTACAGGTGTGGAAAAAGAGCATAAGATTTAAGAGGGACCTGGTAAGAGGATAAGGGCTGGTGCTAAGAAGAAGAAGAAGGAGAATGATACCCTGAAAGATCTATAGAAGATAAAGGAATCTGTTGCTAAGATGGAGATCCTCCAGTACAAGGCGACAAGCCTAATGGTGGACTTCTCTTGATTTTTTTCCCTGGCTCTTTTGGTTGTCCCTATGTTGTTTGTTTTTCATTAGATTAGTTTGGTTTTGTTGTGGCCCTGTGGTGGCCTGTTTCATTTTTTGGCTCTTTTTTGTTTTGTCACGACAAACATTCTGATCGGTTGCTTTTTTTTGGGTTTCAGGAACCCTGTAAAACATGTTTTACTTAATCAAAAACAATACTTGATGTTAAATTTAACATTTTCAACTATATCTCTTTTGAAATGATGTCAAATTTCTATGAAATACTAATTTTTTTACTAGATATTGATGAAACATTGGAAAAAACATTATTGTTCCCTCCTATAGTTCTTCCTTAAAATTAGCTAGGATTCTCCTTAGTATAATAGCTTGGAATACTATTGCATTTTCTAGTATATACTCACCTTCATATGTAGAAAGCCATACTATGGGTTAATTTTTGAAATACTATAAGATATGTTCCATTGCAAGTATCCAAGACAATTCATAACTTCAATATTACTATAATGAATAACTAATATCAATTTCATATCTATCATTTTTTTAAGAGCAATGAGGAGGATTGGTGGGAAGTATTGAAGGTGGAGGTAGGGGATTTTTGCTAAAGGGCAAAATGTGAGATGGTGATGATGAAGAGGTGGATGGAAAGGTTGCTACTGGAACAAGGCAAATTTTGTCACTGGTCTATTTCATTGAGAATCCTAGCAAAGTAGTTTTTGTATAGGGATAACACTTGGCTGTTAACTAAGATTTTACTCTTTTTACATGGTTTGATTTCCTTTTTGTTGGTTTTAGCTCATTGATAGAGATGGTACTATGTTAACTTCAAGTTTATTGTTGGGTTTTTCCATAGTTTTTCTTCTTCTACAAATTCTATTGGCTCCACAGCCTAGCTATGGGTGGTTTTATTGGGAATCTATCTTTTTTTCATTGTTGATTTGATCTAGTTAATATATGCTTACGTTCGGGAGCTCTGATTTTTTTTTGGTAGTATGGATCCTATTATATCTTGTACATTAGGAGTTTCTTGATCTTCTAGTTCTTGCAGTGCCCTGTGGCTATGGTCTTGTTAGAGGTTAGTTTGCGTCCTATTTGTAGGTTTCTATCTTCAACCATGAGACTTTTTCTTTATGGATTACTACCTTTTTGTTTGGGGTTGGTGTGGTTGTCATCTCTATGGTGCTTGTAGTTTTGGAGCCCTCTGGTAGGATGCTTCTAAACCATATTTTGAGCACCTTAGTGTTTTTATTGGTTAATTTTCATTTGATGGAGCGTCTATGGGATTTTTTGTTTGTGTTCTTTTTGGTTTATTATTTTCCCTCAATGAATTTGGTTGGCCTTTGTGCCTAGTTTAGGGTTGTTTTACGAGTCTTTTCCCTAATGTGTGAGTTCCCCTAGTTTAAATATAATGATATTCTATTGGATTTGGTTGTGTGGTGATCCTCTTGGAGCTTGTTCTTCTATAGGTTTTATTCTTTTTCAATCTAGTTTGGTATTGTTGTCATGCATATTCTCTAGGTTGTAGGCCTTGTTATTTTTGGTGCTTGAGGTTTCACTAGTGTAAGGAAAATTTATTCAATGGATGACATAAAGGAGGTTATCTTTCCTATTGTGAATTGCATATAGAAGATTATTCTTTAACCAGTACTTTCCTTTCTTTTACACTTCCCCTCCTTAGGTGAATTCCCATCATAATTTTTTCCTCTTTGTATTTAGAGGTTTTTAATACTAGGATTTACCCTAGTGTAGTTGGGTGCATTCATTCCTATTGTGTTGGGTTCTTTTGGGTGATTTTTCTTGGTTTATTTTAGGAATTTAAAGCATCAACTTCTAGATTTTGATGTTTTGAGATTTGGGCACTTGTGTCATTTTTGTGCCTTCTTGGAGACTATGGGTCATTTTATTGATTTATTTTTCTAGATCTTCCTATTTTATATGGGCTCTTCTATGATGGGTATGATAATTCATACCCATTTTATTTTTTTTAGTTTTTCCTCCTATCTAAAATTGGTTTCCTTAACTTTGTCTAGGCTAGTTTTATAGTCTATTTTTTGTTAAGGGTCTCTTCTGCTATTTTGGAAGATATAGTTTTGTTTATTTATGTTTATTGGGCCTACATTTTTACTTCTCTACTATTATTTCACAGGTCCCCTATGGAGGTGAAGACCTTCCTTGTGAGAAATATTATTGATATATTTTTTACAAGGTGATTTCCATTCTTGTCTACCCCATTGAGGTTGATGCTTCTCGTGTTGAGGTGGTGAATATTGGTGTCAAAGAGGTGGTGTGTTGTTGTAAGGGGGATTTTCTTTCTATGAACATAGGTATTGACTACATGATGGATGATCCTAGTGATGCTCTTGTTTTCTTTCCTCTCACTCCTATTAATATGGAAGCTTTGGAAGGAAAAATGAAGGTTGTGAGAGTTTTACAGGAGCATTTTCAAACCCATTAACAATTCTTAAGGATCTTATCAAAACCCTATGTACTAATTGATTTAGGGAATTCAGCCTTTGATTGTTTGTAGCTTGAGTTTTGCATGATTAGTCATATCTAGGTTGTTGTTAGTAATATTTTTGTTGGGATTCCCTTTTTATGTCATCTCTCTTTTGGAACTTTCCATTTCTGGGTTTCAAATGCTGCAAAAAATTGGTTGTAGTAGGTATTAGGAGCCCTTTTAAATGTGTTTTACCTTAATAAAAAATCATTTCATGTCATAATATTAGAGATTCAATATTATAATATCCTTGGAATTTTAATTATTATTTTATCTATAATTATTATTAAATATATCATTTTTGCAAGTTAGAATTTTGATTAGGTTCAAACCCTATTACAATATAAATGTATCAAATATAAAATGATACCTATTTAAAACACAAATAGAGAAACATTTCCATGGAAAACAAAACAAAGAAATAAAGATTAATTCCATTATCAAACGTAGCAATTTTAACATCCTTGGCCTGAGTGTGAATCTAAGATTTTTTAAAAAATATTTCTTCCTTCCTTGGGAAATGGTCCAAGGAACCTCATTAAGCACATATACAATCAAATGGAAGAGAAATGAGGGTGATAAATATTTTAGACCTTTATTTGAGGAGCTACTATACAATCCAAATGAGACACACAACTATCGTATATAATAACATGGGTGCAACAAAATGGGGGAGAAGAAATAATAGGTAATATAGGTAGATCAAGTATTTCCATGTGATAAATAATAAGAGGCCTATAAGTCTCAAAATTAGAGACATCCTTAATCTCATCCATAGTAAGACATTCATATAGATAATTATTTTAATAGAAATAAGATCACAAAATATTTAATCATGTACAATCTGATGTTATATGTCTCATAGCAAATAATTGTGTACATAGAAAATAAAATCCTTCAAAATGTAAACTTTTTTCCATGATTTATCAACAACTTAAAAAAAAAATTATATTTTGAATGGATTAGGGAAATCCAAATACAATATATTATGAACACAAGTGGTGTGATGTGAATGGACATAATAGTTAGCTCATACAACTTAATAAATAATCCCAAGGATTTCACAATACTAACATAGGAAGATTTTCTACAATAGGAAAAGGAGGATCTAGTAAGTGAATCTAAAGAAATACACAATTCAAACACTTGGTAAGAAGAACAAAATATCACCTAGCTAATATAGACCATCTTGTAGCTAGGATATTTAACAATATGAGGAATGTCTCCACAAAACCCTATTTTTGGAAGACACCTATGAGGAAAATTAAATAAAAATTTAGATAAAATATGCTTGAGTTGAATATCCCAAGAGCCTCACCAAGGAGCAATAGATCTATTGATTTTATTTTGAACCCTCTTTTCTTTTAACAACTAATAAAATAAAATGAGGACTGAGAAAAAATAGTAGAAATGATAGTGTACCATTCTAAAAAGTTAGTACTAATAATTGGATGCTCTATTAGGCCCCATTTTGCTGGTTTCAAGATTTAATGTGCCTTATATGTGTTCCTAGAAAATTGATTCTTCTTTTCCCAAATATACCTCATCATCCCAACACTTAGTTCTAATTTCATCACATTCTCCTTGGAAAAAAAACATTTCTAATGTTTTGTTCCTAGAAACATAAAATTTGAAATGCCATGTTCCCACATAAAATGGATTAAATTTGAACTAGGGCCCATGTTGGAATTTTTGTGGGAATTTAGGTGTTGCGGTTGGGCTAGGTCAATTTTGAATCTCAAAGTGTGCGAGAGGTATTTAAACACTTTGTCTCTCATAATTTGTGTATCTATTATTCTTACAATCAAGTTATATCACAAGAAAAGAAGAAGTCAAGTTGAATTCAAGATTTGAAGGCAAGCATCCAAGATCTAGTCTATCTTCAAGCATCCAAGTAAATTTGAATTCAATATTCTCTTTTTAAGAAAGGTTTTCTCTCATGATGAAAAGTTATGGATTTCAAAGTCAAGCAAGAAGATCCTTTCTTCCAGTCATAAGGATTCATCTTTCTTAGCAAGTGATTATCAAACATATTAATATTGAAAATCTAGGAGTGGCATTCATATATCCATACATTTGTAAGGGACTCATTGATTCATTTCTACATTCGAAGGTCAATATTTTTAATTCAAGAAACAATCAAGTATCTTCATAAATATGAGTAAGTACTACATCTGTTCATGAAGGTATAGACAAAGTGAACCAAACATTTACCTTTTTATATACATTCCTTTATTCAATTTAAATTCATTTTCAAGGTTGATTCCTAAACAAGGTTCTGGCCAAGGAACCCCTTTCCACAAACTTTCTCCCCATTTCACTATGCGCAGGAACAACTGGCATAGTAATCAAATCTTTCATGGGTAGATCAGAATTTTATAGAGAAACCTTGAAACTTTCAACCAAACAAACTAGGAATGTAACAAAAAATTATCCCTAGGAAAAAAACATTTCAAAAGTTTTGTCCTGGGAACAAAACATTTCAAACATTTTATACCCTTTATTTTCTGCTCATATTTATACCACAAGTAAGTAATGTTGTCTAGATCCCATTTCAAGTCATTTTAGGTTTTTGGCCATTATTTTTTCATCTATAATTTCCCAATTTGTCTATGTTTGTCTATCCACCCTTCTACATTGCATCATCATATGCAGTTTCTCTCTCTCCATTTCACAATTTATATATTTACAAAAAGCATGATTATACCATTCAATGTTGAGGACCTAGTTGAGCCTATTGGGACATCTTCCTTTCAAATGTGCAAGTTTTAAATGCGGAGTAATCTACCCCTTTGCATTTCTTTTCTTTTTATGATGTACATTTTTTGTGAACCTAACTCAAAACATTTCCAACAATGATTATGTATTTAGATCTTATTTATTTCATTTTCATGTTTCAGAACAATAACAAAATATATTTAATTTTATGCATTAGATATAAATCATTCCCTTTCATTTTATATAGATTCTTTCGTTTCTTCTTTACGTGCTTTCATTGAATCTGTATG
>MU225243.1:1293267-1305389 GCA_018584345.1 Thuja plicata
CTTCCAAATGATTATCACTTGTATTTGTAAGAGTTATTGAAAGGTGACGATCTTACAATAACTTTACCTTCTATTGTGATAAACATCTTGTGATGGCTGAAATAGATCATAATAGATGGAACTTGTGAATAGAATCACTGATTGAGGCAATCCACATTAAAGCTCATGAGTTTGAGGATAGAATCACCGATGGAGGCAATCCACACAAGAGCTTATGGATAGAATCACTGATTGAGACAATCCACCTGGGAACTTGTGGATAGAATCGCCGATTGAGGCAATCCACTTTAAATCTTGTGAGTTTGTGGATAGAATCACCGATGGAGGAAATCCACATGAGAGCTTGCGGATAGAATTTCCGATTGAGGCAATCCACCCCAAAAATTGTGGATAGAATTGCCGATTGAGGCAATCCACTTTAAAGCTCGTGAGTTTGTGGATAGAATCGCCGATGGAGGCAATCCACATGAGAGCTTGTGGATAGAATCGCTGATTGAGGCAATCCACTAGGGAACTTGTGGATATAATCGCCGATTGAGGAAATCCACATTAAAGCTCATGAGTTTGTGGATAGAATCGCTGATGGAGGCAATCCACACAAGAGCTTGTGGATAGAATCGCCGATTGAGGCAATCCACTCAGGAACTTGTGGATAGAATCGCCAATTAAGGCAATCCACATTAAAGCTGATGATTTTGTGGATAGAATTGCCGATGGAGGCAATCCACATGAGAGCTTGTGGATAGAATCACTGATTGAGGCAATCTACCCAGGAACTTGTGGATAGAATCGCTGATTGAGGCAATCCACATTAAACCTCGTGAGTTTGTGGATAGAATCGCGGATGGAGATAATCCACATGAGAGATTGTGGATAGAATTGTCGATTGAGGAAATCCACCCAGGAACTTGTGGATAGAATCGCCGACTGAGGCAATCGACATTAAAGCTCATGAGCTTGTGGATAGAATCGCCGATGGAGGCAATCCACTCTAAAGCTCGTGCATTTGTGGATAGAATCACCGATGGAGGCAATCCACATCTTGAGAGTATGTTTCTATTGATTACATCATGAGGATGATGCTTTTATTGCTTACATCATATGATTGATGTTATCAAGTGTTATATAAGTGTTGACATTGGATTGATTTATCCACCCTAGCTAAGAGGGAGTGTTGATGGTTTGTATAGCTATAGTGAGGGTCATAAGTGTTCACACAGGAGACCACTACAAATTCTATTTGATCATCCTCCCTAGCTAAGAGGGAGTGTTAATGTTCATAGCTTCAGTCGTATGATCATTAGAATATATATAATACATGTTGATTAATAATAATATATTATATATGTTATATTATTATTAATCATATGAAAATTTAATATTCAATATTAAATTATTANATTATTCTTAATTAATAATTGATTGATGAAACATTATACGATTGATTAAATTATGATTAATAGGAAGAGGCATGTCCTTTCTTATAAATAATAATGAATAGACATGTCCCATGAAGGGACATGTCTCTCCTATCTCATTCCTAATATAAATGAAAGAGATTGTTGCATTTGGAAAACACATACAAAATAGAGTGCTATTACTGTTGCCCAAATTTTCCATCCTATGAAAATTTGGCCCTTTACTGTGTTTCCTGCCCAAAAATGGCTAAGCCCTTTTTAAAAATGTTTCTTTTTGCCCCATCGCACAAGTTTAAGTCAGAGTCTTTAAGTTGCGCGACTGCGCGACGAGTTGTTTTGTTATCTCATCGCGCAGTCGTGATTTACCTCTGTCTTGTGGTGTTCAGTGCACGAGTGCGCAATCAGACATTGTGATACTCGTCGCTCAGTCGCGATGTCTTTGGATATCAATGTTTTGGGTCCGCGACCGAGCGACCAAGGAGAAAAGGAAGCTCGTCGTGCACTCGCTAATGTTTTCTTATGATAGAATGCTAGCTCGTGGGTGTGCGACAAGTGGAAAAGTGGTCGTCGCTCAGTCACTGCCGTTTTCAAATGAGAGAGAAAGAGCTCGTGATCTTGCGACGAGCAGAAAGCAAGGCCTCGTCGGTCACTCGCCGAGCAATGAACATGAAAAGAAAACACTAAGCGGTGGCTGGACAAGATAAAAGATCTGATCAGGAAGTTATTGCTCAAAAGGATGCAGTTGGCTTTGAAAATTGTATAAATATGAGTTGAAGACTCATTATCGCCAGTTCTTCTTCTTTTTGACTAGCTTGTTTTGTAACTTGTTCTAAGTTCCTGACAGAGGCAAAGAGAATTTGTAACTCATTTTGGGAGATAATATGCAGAGCTTGAAGTTCTTACCAATTTTTTGAGTTGTGTCAGCTTTGTCTCTTTTCTGCTGTTTGTATGCCTTGTAGATGGTAGATAGGTTAACTATGAAAGATTATATTTCCTCTTAATTCTGTCCCTCTGTAGCATCTACTTGCAGAAGAGTATGTTTGCTTGCAGGTTGTAGCTCGTGTCATATGCTTGAACTGTTAACTATGAAAGTCTTTCCCCTTAACTAGTTTCATCATGACCTTGTTATGAAATATTTATGCATGCCTATACAAGAGATTTGTGGTCTACCTCCAATTCAAAGTTAGTTGACCCAAGGATTTATCCTCTGTGTGTTATGTTTTCATGTCAAATTCGGTGCATCACCTAGTAGGTAATTTGCTTTCAGTTATTTCCCTTTCCATGCAATCCTTCTACCCCTTTTCCCCTCAAGTTTACTTTCCTGTTTAAGAGCAGGCTAAGGTGATTATCCAAGAGGAACCAACCTAGAATCTGGAGGTTTCATCTCAGTTAGCATAAGGTCCCACAACCTTGAGATGATTCCCTTGTTATACTGGATTATCAAGACCAAGAGAGCTTGATATCAGAGGCGCAAATTCAGTGTATAAAATTTCTGGCATGCCCAGTGGGACCTAAAAGAAGTTCATTACAGAATATTATGTTATCTCTGATATGTAGGTCACATAATACAAGCTTTTAAGAAGTTTCTCTAGCAAGTATATCTGGTGACTTCACTGTTTCAAAGTTTTAGTCCAGCCTTGTTTAAAGTATATGAAAAAGATTGCAACTAGGAGCTCAAAACTCACTGAATTTTTAGAGTTGCCCTTGAGGAGAGGTCACAAAGGCAGGTCAATTCAAAGGGATTCCCCTGCAAGGAGAGTTTAGTCTACACCTTCTGATTCATCAGAAGAGAGACCTTTTTATTTTCATTCCAGAAGAAGAGGAAGATATTTAACCAGAGATCTAGAGGAGAAAGATTCAAGTACAGCTCATATTTTTGTGAATCTTCAAGTTTTAGCTCCTGCAATGGCTAGAAGTTTTGCCTTTGCACCTTTCAATCAAGGGAGGCCGTTAAATTTTGCAGTGCATCATGATGTGCCCTTGGTGGCATTAAAAAGCTTGCCTGATTTCACAGGTGAAGGGAAAACCATAGCCTTTGAGCACATAAGATATGTGACTACCATCTGCAGCATCCACAACATTACTCAAGAAGATGTAGCCACCAAATTATTAGCAGCATATCTAAAAGGTAAAGCCCTTGAATGGTTTAGAACTTTACTTGTTGGGTCTATTACTTCTTGGGATGAATTAGGGGATGCATTAAGTAAGCATTTTGAGGATAAGTCATATAACTTGTCTCTGGTTGAGCAGTTAACAACCATTAAGAGAGACCCTCAAGAACAAATGACAGATTACAATAATAGATTCCTTAAAACATGGAATAGAATTCCAGTTTCAGTCAGACCATCAGCAGACCATGCCTTTCTATACTATTTACAAAGTCTGAATGGTCAAATATCTGTCATGATCCAGTCTATGGGAGGCACTTCCCTACCCCAAGCTTTTGACATAGCTATCAGGGCTGAAAATTGTTTGATTCAAGCAGGAATGATAGCTAGAAGACCACCAATGCCTATCTTTCCTAGCCTTCAACCCATTGCTCCTTCACAAGTGCCCCCATTTACCCCTATTCCCATATTGGCTCCCCAAGCTAGTACTACCAGCCAGGAACATGCTAAGGCAGGTTTTTCTCAAGAGTTGCAAGAAATAAAGAGTAGCCAAGTTACTAGTATGCAAGAAATGACAAGCTTGCTACAAACCTTGACAAAGGAGGTTACAAATTTGAAGAAACAGAATCAAGGTGTCAGACCATCCTTCCAACAGCAAGGCCAAGGTCCTAATCAATAGTATCAAAATCAAGGACAGCCTTATCAACAAAATAGGCCACCATACCAAGGAGGCTATCAAGGGAAAAGACAAAGTTTTAGTCAGAGGCCATTCCAACCATATAACCCTGCACCTCTTAATTCTACAAATCTAGTCAGAGAGATGGTGCCTAGTCAAAACAATGTGGTTATGGATAATGAATGGTTTTTTCCTTGCAATTAGCCCCACAATCAGGCCACATATTCTAATGGGTGGATGAACCAAGCTCTGATGAGTCAGAATGCCTCACACGCTCAAGAAGAATTTTCATCCGGTGGGATGGCCCCTCAGCAAGAAACACAAGAGAATGAAACTGCTCTTTTCAATTGGGAGCAACCGGACTTCAATGGAGTCAACAGCGATGAAGCTTTTGCTGCCTTTACAAGATCAAAGAGGAGAGCTCAAGACATTGAGAGAGCTGATTCTGGTACCCAAGCAACTACATCTGTAGAGCCAGTACAACAAGCTTTTCCTATCACAACAAAGAAGTTTCCAGCCATCACAAACCTAGAAGGCCAAGCTCCAAAGGTGAAAGAACCCATTATAGTAAAAGCACAACAAAGAGGGCACACCACGACACCTTACAACATAGTGGACAATATGAAGAAAGTGAATGTCACTATGTCTATGTGGGACTCTTTGGCCATTCCAGGATAGCCTGAGATTTTAAAGAAGGCCATATCAGAGGTGGCAACTCCTCAACCTACAAAAGAGGCTGTGAAGTTAGTGTTGGTTAACACTGATCAGGAGAAGGAAACTCCAAGAAATAACCTCAAAGCCAACCCCATGAAAGGTAAGATCTTGAAACCTCCTCCCTTTTATGTATCATTGATCATTGGCAAGTCTTTAGTACACAATTGCATGGTAGATAGTGGGGCTACTAGCATTGTAATGCCCAAGAAGGTGGCCGACCAATTAGGACTGAAGTATGAACCCTTCCAAAAGAATGTCACACAGCTTGACGGGTCCTCAATCAGCACTATAGGTGTGGCTAAAGATACCAGTTTGATCTTACATGCTAGTCCTAATTTTTCCATCCTCCTTGACATATATATCATAGATCTCCCTACATTTTTTGCTATATGTTTATCAAGAGAGTTTACATCGAAGATAGGTGGTTATTTATCTTCTGATTGGTCCCACATGTTATTTCACACAAGATATGGTACCAAGGTTACCATTAAGTCAGAAGAGTTGGCAGCACACCATGTAGAGACTTATGTGTCTAGTACAATCAATGTTAACTGCCCCATATTTGATAACAGTGATTTCCAAACCTTTAGTGAAGAAAGCACTAAGATAGGGGATACCCCTGATTTTTTCTTGGATGAAAGAGAATCAGAGCATGTCATTTGGAATGCTGGTTTGGGAAACTATTTGTTACAAGAAGGTGATGCGATAGAGCCCAACCTTTTCAAGGATGTTGATTTAGTAGATCAGAGTGATCAAGTTTGGGAACTATATTTTGATGGAGCTAGAAGTAGACATGGTTCTGGTGGAGGTGCTATGCTGGTATCCCCAAAAGGAGAAAGGTATTATACCACCTTTAGATTCAGTTTTTCCTGCACCAACAACACTACAGAATATGAGAGTCTAGTCAATGTAATAGAATGGGCTAGAAAGAGAGGGCTTAAAGCCTTAAAAGTTTATGGCGACAGTGAACTTGTTGTCAGCCAAGTAAGAGGGTTAAGTGCAACAAAAAATGATGCTATGAAAGCATACAAACATAGAGTTTGGGATGCAATTGAAGAATTTTGTGCTTTCAACATTTTTGCTATCCCCAGAAAGTTAAATCAACATGCTGACAGGTTGGCTGCCATTGGATCTCAGTTTGACATCCCCACTAGCATTGCAAAAGAAACAAGCCAACAACACATCAAGATTATTGTCAGACCTTCAATTCCTAATAATAATATTAATTGGCAAGTGTTTGACAATGATGAGTAGATTTTGCAGTTCTTGTTTGAAGAGGATGTCTTTTCAAAGCACAATCAAGAGAGGTTATCACAGAGCTATGGTGATCAAGTGCTACAGCTAAAATCTAATAAGATGCCTAAGGGTCTTGTTACTTTAGAGACTATCTTCAACAAGGATGACGAAGTCAGGAAGAGTAGGGATAGCCTAGTAGTCCAACAGGAGCACAGTGCTGAATTGGAGTTGGAACCAGGTAAGAGCATACAACTTGGAAAAGTAAATACAGACTCAGAAAAGCAGGCTTATACTAAGTTATTAAAAGAATTCAGTGATGTCTTTGCCTGGAAATATGAAGATATCAGAGGTTTTGATCCTGCCCTTGCTCAGCATACCATTGAATTGGAATCTAGTGCTAAACCAGTCAGACAAAAGCAAAGGCCTGTTAACCCCAAGCTTGAGCCGCTCATGCTTAAGGAGGTGCTGAAACTAATAGAGAGTGGTATCATCTATCCCATTAAGCATACTAGTTGGTTTTACAACCTTGTTCCTATCAGAAAGAAAAATGGGGAGCTGAGGTTATGTGTCGATTTCAGAGATTTGAACAGAGCCTCATTAAAAGACCACCATCCACTACCCTCTATGGAAGAAATTCTACAATGTGTCTTTGGATCCGAGAGATTCTCATTGTTGGATGGATTTTCTGGATACAATCAAATCCTAGTAAAAGAAGAGGATCAATATAAAATTGCATTTACAACCAAGTGGGTAACCATGGCTTATCAAAATATGCCCTTTGGTTTGTCAAATGCAGGTGCCACGTTTCAAAAGGCAATGGACATGGCCTTTAAAGGCCTCATGTACAAGTTTGTGTTGGTCTACCTAGATGACATAACCATCTACTCAAAGCATGCAGTAGATCACATGAGTCATTTGAGGCAAATTTTTGAAAGATGCAGAGAATTTGGGATATCCCTTAATCCCAAGAAATGTGTGTTTGCGGTCCATGAGGGAAAACTATTGGGATATGTAGTATCCAAAGAAGGAATTACAGTAGATCCCGAAATAATTGCAGCCATCTTGGAGCTACCATTAGCACATCACAAGAAAAGTCTCCAATCTTTCATAGGAAAGATTAACTTTGTTAGGAGGTTCTTGCCCAACATTGCAGAATTACTCAAGCCTTTGACAGCCATGTTAAAGAAAGGGTCTGCTTTCAGTTGGACCAAAGAAGGAAAGGCCAACTTTCAGGCCATTAAAGAAGCATTGACAGAGGCTCCTACCCTGTTGAATCCAAACTATGAAAAGGATTTTATCCTCTATGCTTATGGAGGTCATGACGCCATCTCTGCAATGCTGACCCAAGAAAATTCAGAAGGATTGGAGCAACATGTTTCTTTCTTCAGCAAAGGTCTAGAAGAGTACGAGCACAGATACTCTTTTGTAGAAAAGCATGTTCTTGCTGTAATAAAGAGCCTAAAAAAAATTAGATATCTATTAACTCACAGCAAGGTACATTTAAAAGTTACTCACCCTAGTGTCAAAGAATTTTTTCTTTCCAAGGATCTAAATGAGAAAAGAGCTGGTTGGATCACCAAGGTGATGGAATATGATATAGATATTCAAACTACCAAGCTGGTCAGAGGTAGGGTTCTTTGCGAACATTTGGCAGGGGATGAGAATGCAAATAAATTAGAGCCACTGGATGCATCTCTGATGGTGCATTCTGTAGAAAATCAAGTCAAGGCAACAGGTTGGTTGCCTAGTATGATTCTTTATTTAAAGATAGGACAATGCCCTGTAGGGCTAGACTCAGCAAAAAGAAGATATTATATGTTACAATCTATCACTTTTGTGTTGATTAGTAATGTCCTTTTTAGAAAAGATCACAATGGTGTTCTTTTGAGATGCATAGATTCAGAAAAGATAGCAGATATCCTGTTTGAATTCCATGATGGGCCAGCTGTTGGTCATTTTTCTCCTAGGACTACTGCTTATAAAATCATGAGGGCTGAATACTATTGGCCATCTATCTTCAAGGATAGTCATGATTATGTTAGGAAGTGCATCAAGTGTGCCTTATTTGCAGGAAAAGAAAAGCTCGCTGCTCTGCCCCTTCAACCAATCAAAGTTGACCAACCCTTCATGAAGTGGGGCATAGATTTCATAGGTGTGATCAACCCTCCATCTAGTGCAGGACACAAATGGATAATCACTGCAACTGATTATTTCACTAGATGGACAGAAGCAGTGGCCTTAAAGGAGGCCAATGAGAGTGTTGTTCTGAACTTTTATGATGATTTAATTCATAGGTTTGGCACTCCTGATTCAATTGTTTTAGATAATGCACTGGCATTTACAGGCCTTAAAGTCTCAGATTGGGCAGTTAAGAATGGCATTTATTTGAATACCAGCTCAAATTATTATCCCCAAGGTAATGGTTTGGCAGAATCCACAAACAAGAACCTGATCAGAATAATTAAGAAGACTCTTTAGGACAATCAAAGGGATTGCCATGCAAAACTTAGGTCTTCCTTGTGGTTAGACAGAATTACCCCAAAGAAGATCATTGGTAATTCTCCATACATGTTGGTGTATGGTAGAGAGGCTGAACTTTCTATTTCAACAGAATTACCAGCTCTGGACTTAGCCACTCAGTATGCCCTGTTTGATGAAGAGGATCCCCTACAGATCAGGTATGCTCAATTGATGGAATTAGAAGAAATTAGAGACAAATCTATGAGAGATATGGAATTCCATTAGAATCAGACTAAAAGGAGCTTTGACAAAAGAGTCAGGGGAAGGAGCTTCAAGGTTGGAGATGTAGTTCTCAAGTGGGACGAGTTCAGGTCCAGGCCTGGCAAGCACACAAAATTTGATTCCTTTTGGGGAGGACCATTTGTTATAACAGAGTGCAGAGGATCTAATTCTTTCCATCTTTCAACTCCTGGTGGAGATGCCCTGCCAATCTCAGTGAATGGTTTCCACTTGAAGCCTTGTTTTGAGGTTAATCCCTCTCTGCAGGTCTTCATTTTCTTGCAGCAGTTCCTTGTTTTTCTTTTCCCTGTTTTCTAGTGTAGTTTCCTTGTTTTCCAAGAAGTGCACATGCACAGTTTTCCCCTGTCAAAGTTTGTGTGCTCAAAGAATGACTCCATGCCCAATGGATATGTCAAGGCCACTGGTTTTCATGTCTAGCAAGCTGACATCCTGAAAAAGTCACCAAAATGTTTCCCAACTTTTCCATCCTATGCAAATTTGGCCCTTTACTGTGTTTCCCGCCCAAAAATGGCTAAGCCCTTTTTAAAAATCTTGCTTTTTGCCCCATCGTGCAAGTTTAAGTCAGAGTCTTTAAGTTGCACAACTGTGCGACGAGTTGTTTTGTTAGCTCATCACGCAGTCATGATTTACCTCTGTCTTGTGGTGTTCAGTGCGAGAGTGCGCGATCAAACATTATGATACTCGTCGCTCAGTCGCAATGTCTTTGGATGTCAATGTTTTGAGTCTGCGACCGAGTGACCAAGGAGAAAAGGAAGCTTGTCACGTACTCACTAATGTTTTCTTATCATAGAATGCCAGCTCATGTGTGTGCGACAAGTGGAAAAGTGGTTGTCGCTCAGTCACTGTGATTTTCAAATGAGAGAGAAAGAGCTCGCGATCTTGCGATGACAAGAAAGCAAGGCCTCGTCGCTCACTCACCAAGCAATGAACATGAAAAGAAAACACTAAGCGGTGGCTGGACAAGCTAAAATATCTGATCAGGAAGTTATTGCTCAAAAGGATGCAGTTGGCTTTGAAAATTGTATAAATATGAGTTGAAGACTCATTATTGCCAGTTCTTCTTCTTTTTGAATGGCTTGTTTTGTAACTTGTTCTAAGTTCCTAACAGAGGCAAAGAGAATTTGTAACTCATTTTGGGAGATAATATGCAGAGCTTGAAGTTCTTACCAATTTTTTGAGTTGTGTTAGCTTTGTCTCTTTTCTGCTGTTTGTATGCCTTGTAGATGGTAGATAGGTTAACTGTGAAAGATTTTGTTTCCTCTTAATTATGTCCCTCTGTAGCATCTACTTGCAGAAGATTATGTTTTCTTGCAGGTTGTAGCTCGTGTCATATGCTTGAAATGTTAACTGTGAAAGTCTTTCCCCTTAACTAGTTTCATCATGACCTTGTTATGAAATATTTATGCATGCCTATACAAGAGATTTGTGGTCTACCTCCAATTCAAAGTTAGTTGACCCAGGGCTTTATCCTTTGTGTGTTATGTTTTCATGTCAAATTCGGTGCATCACCTAGTAGGTAATTTGCTTTCAGTTATTTCCCTTTCCATGCAATCCTTCTACCCCTTTTCCCCTCAAGTTTACTTTCTTGTTTAAGAGCAAGCTAAGGTGATTATCCAAGAGGAACTAGCCTAGAATCTGGAGGTTTCATCTTAGTTAGCATAAGGTCCCACAACCTTGAGATGATTCCCTTGTTATACTGGATTATCAAGACCAAGAGAGCTTGAGATCAGAGGCGCAAATTCAGTGTATAACAATTAGATTTGCAGCTATCCTAAAATTTAACAATAACCTTAAGGGGTTATTCATGCAAGAGGATTGCATAGTTAATTTATTAATTGGCATGACCTAGCAGACAAGGATAAATAGAGAAGCAGAGAATTGCATGAGTGATTGCTTGATGGATTTCCAAGAAGATCTAGAGTTTTAGATGAGAATGGAGGTCACTTAGTAAATTAGCATTAGAATTGAATTGGATATATATTTGCAAAGTAAGTTGTATGTATTAGATCACAACTGATGATTACTTTCTAACAATTGTATCAGTCAAAATCCTTTAACAAGGTTGACCTAATAGTCATTGTGTAAATCCTCTAAACAAGGTGACATTCAGATTGGAATGTTCTATGTCCTCTAAGAAGGCCACTCTTGACAGAGTGATTAAATCCTTTAACCAGGTCACATTTAGCAATGTGTTTTTTAACCTTTAAAAGGGTTGGTTCCTAACAGAGCTCACCTTAGAAGAGTGAAAAATTAGTAGCATGTTACTGGTGGTTTTTCCCAGATTGGGTTTCCGCATTAAATACTTGTGTCAGCTTTTGTGAATGTTTATGGTTTGTTTTACTGTTAAGTTTTTACAAGCTAATTACATCTGAACAGTAAACTGCATGCTTAAGTTGTAAAACTATGCTACTACTGCCAAGTAGATCTGAGTTGATTAAATTGCTGCAAATTTTCAATTGGTACATCTAGACCTGAGGATAACTGATTCACCGCTCCCCTCTCAGTTATTCTAAATACATTCTAACAACTTCATTAATTCAAAATAATTCTATTCTTATCTATGGCTTTGACAATGTTTCTAAAAAACCTTGGGTATTATTCTTGAGATTGATGAATGTCAATCTACCAAGATACACCTGCATGCAAAGGTGTATGTTGAGATTGCTAAAATGCAATGCAACCAAGATCACCTGCATGCAAAGACTATTACACAGAATGAAACAGACAGAAGAGAGAAGGGAATCAGACAGCTATGGCGGCCAAAATGAAAGAGAACCCAAATTCATTGTGACAGAAATAATTTCTATTAACACAATAAAGATTACAAACTGATCTCCTTATGAAATACAAAGAAGACAATCCTTATAAAGGATGTCGAAACCCTAAACGGGTAGCTGCTAGGAAATAGAAACTTTCCTAAAACTAAAGAACCTGCCTAAGTGAAACTTAAGCACTAAAGAGCAATTGCTAAATTACTATAACACCCCCCTTAAGTGTAACTTAGGGAGAAGTAAAACTGCTAATCTACTGCAGAAAGCAGGAAAGAAGGGTCCTGGCAACTAGGCCTGATCAGGTACCCAAAGCATAAAGCAAAGAGATGTCCCAGAGAGAGGAACAAGAAGAGAGCAAGAAGCATCTCCGAAGCATGTCTGAAAACTCTGTCAGAAGAAACTGCTGGAACCCCCACTGAAGTGCATGATCAGGTAGAGA
>MU225243.1:1306367-1336214 GCA_018584345.1 Thuja plicata
GCTGCATGAAGGGCTCCGCCTGAGCGGAGCGGAGCAAAATAACCACCGGGCGCGGAGAGTCCCGGTGAGCGGCGGGGCCGCGGGGTTGAAAGCGGCGCTAGAGGGGCCACTGCAAGTGAGGCGGCGACGGGGGCCGCTGGCGGCGGGGGCCACTGTGGGCGGCGGCAGGGGGCCGCTGGCGGTGGGTGCCTGAGAACAAAGGCCGGCGGAGGCCAGGAAACGGGCGACGCGGGCCGCTGCAGGTGGCGGCGGGCGGCGCCTGGGTGGCCGTCGGGCGGCGCGTTTGCACAAACAAAGGCTGAGTTTTTTCAAACGTAAAAACCTTTTAAAAAATGAGGTTTTTTTAATATTTTCCTCGGTTTCCGTGCCCGTACGGCACTGGAAACCAAATTTTTTTTGCCTCGGTGCCAACTTGTCTAAAATGAACAAAAATTATGTCGATCTTAGGGTTTTTGGGCCTTCCGGACGCAATGGTGGTGTCCATTTGAGCCCAAAGTGCCTCCAAAAACAGAGACCCCCCAGAACCCACACAAAACCTTCTGAAACCCTCGCTGCTTCAACCAAGAATGAACAGCCAGCTACAGAGTGGCTCTGATACCATGTTGAGATTGCTAAAACGCAATGCAACCAAGATCACCTGCATGCAAAGACTATTACACAGAATGAAACAGACAGAAGAGAGAAGGGAATCAGACAGCTATGGCGGCCAAAATGAAAGAGAACCCAAATCCATTGTGACAGAAATAATTTCTATTAACACAATAAAGATTACAAACTGATCTCCTTATGAAATACAAAGAAGACAATCCTTATAAAGGATGTCGAAACCCTAAACGGGCAGCTGCTAGGAAATAGAAACTACCTAAGGTTAGCTTAAGCCAACTAGAGTGAATAGGGAAGTTACTAATTAGATCATAAGGATTTAAATTAGTAACCTCGATAGACTATTACTCTAACAATTATCACTTCACCTATTAAAGTAAGTCATGTTAATTTACCTACTCCTATCCATTCCATGCCTATTTCTCTTAATTATAACCTTCTCTTAGGGTGACCATGGTTGCATTCCATGGAAGCTATTATATCAATGCTTCATTACAAAGTGAAACTCATTCATAAAAACATTATGTATATCCTTGTTGTTGATGATAAATCACAATTTTTTTTACAAACTGATGTTCATTCTCCATCCATTTCCTACACAATCTCAACAAAACACATTTTCTTCCCCTAAGCATACCTCTTCTTCTAGAAGCACCCTTTTAGAATATTACTAAGGGTGAATTAGAATTTACACCATCTTTTCTGGGAAAATAAAAAGTTCCTATTTTTAACATGAGACCATTTAAAGGGCCTAGTAAGTCATTTTTCCAACCTTATTCTAAAAAAAATCAACTCGTAATCTTCAACATGGTTTAGGATGTGTGCAAAAAAGAAGTGAGACTCATGAGAAATTGACATCACAATCACATCTACAAGGGCTTGGTTTCCAATGCTCTCCTTTGTCTACATCCCTTCCTATACCTAGCTTTTATCAATAAATCATTTTTCCTCACCTTACTCATGCTAGGTTGAGTCCTTGATCTAAATGAAAGAAGAAGCATATTCAAAACATTTTGAATGTTCCTTTGTATGTATCATTGATACCATGACCACTCTCATAATGAATATCAATATTTGTGTTATAAAATTAAGAAACTCATTGATTATGACATTATTGACATAAAATTTTCTAATTAGTTAATATTTAATTATGATTACTTTAAATTACATTTAAGTTCATATTATGTTTCTCCACACTATGTGACATTGTTATACTCTCCATTTGGGGCTCATTTTCATTCATGGTGGTACAATTTTAGGTTTTGATCATACTTTGTGAGTAACATAATAGTCCTATTCATCCTTATCCTTGTGACATATGTACGCTTGGGGGAAAATGTAGTATTTCAATGTCTCACATCCTTTCTAAGGATCCATTTTTCTCTTGGTTTAGTGGTATATATTTATCATGTGATATCCAATCTTAGATAGAATTATTTTTTAGGGATTCTTTCTTATACAAGAGGTATGTATCCTTGATCATAATACTTTATTTTTTTCACAATTGACTATCTATGGTAACCAAAACTCTTACTTGGGGTCTTAGTGTGTCATCCTTCCTTAAGAATCATTTTTATTAGAAAATGGGAAGGTTTGAATTCTTCCCTTCTGATCAATGATGATTTTCACAATTTATTCAGTCTCTTTTTTCAAAATCCTTCAAAAGGAGCCCTTTACACTTGTTTCATCACATCTCTTTGTATTTTCCCCTTCCTTGACCTCATTGGATTTATGTCCTATTTTACTTAGAGTAGGTGTTACTTGTGGGATACCTCATTGGTGTTAAAGGTTCCTTATCAATGTCCCTCTTCTCCTTAAGATGCCAAAATAGTTATATTTTTTCATCTGAAGGGGGGAATATATGGCCTCCTTACTAAAAATCTTTTGATTACTTCAGGCATTTCAGCTAGAGTACACTAGAATAATAAAATTTTCTAGGGACAAATCAGACTCTTTTATAAATTTGTTGTGGACTTCCTTAGATACAAAATTATTTTATTGGTTATCCTTAGGAATGGCTAAACTATCATAATAAACTTTTCTAGCCCATTTGACCTCTCCTTTGCATACTAATGGGGAGATGTTACTCACCAGATCACTCTTTCTCTTCTCAAGACATTCTCTTTGGTCTTCCTAGTGTATTTATCTATACCCTAGCTAGAGGACACTCCTAAGGTTCCCATACTCCCTCTATATCTCTCCACCAACTTAAAACTCTCTTAATCCCTACACAAATCCACTATGCACCCATAGGCTCAATCATGCAACTTTGTTCCCAAATTTCTCTTGGCAGTAGGAAAAAATGTTCCCACTACTTCCACTTTACTTTTAATCAATTTTGACCCATTCTAATGGATTCTTCCAAATATTTTCCCATCGAGTTCATTGGTTTCTTGTTTTAAGGCCTTGTAGCCTTTTTAGCCCAATTAGGCCTCCTAGAAACCAAAAACATGGATTTATTCCCTACTACCCTAATAAACTAACCAAAATCACTATGGTTTCTCTATATGTCCATCTTAAGCTTCAAGATTTTCTATGGTTTAAGTTCCAGAAGTGTTTGTATAGTGGACTTTCACCAAACCCCTCTTTTTAAGGGTTTCTAGGGAAAGTATGACAATTTGGTTTCTTTTTGACTCCAAGGTGATCACTTTAACTCCTACAAACTTCTCCTCTTCACTAGATATCCTTGACACATTACCTTACACTCTCCACCTCGTGATTGGCACAAACCAGTCCATGAAGCAAGTCTTCTTTCTGTTGCACTGTACAGACTCCTAGGCAGAATACCACTGTATGTGCCTAGGACTTGCTTGAATAAATAGCCCCGTGGATAAAATAACTATAGAACCCATATTTACACTATTTACCAATTTTCCTCCTTGATTCCAAGTGGCCATAGGGTTTCAACCGTGAGAATTCAAGAAGGAGCCATATTTACATGGTTGCCTCTGGACTAGACAACGAACAAGGAAAACATAAAGAGTTTGCAAAATGGTAAAGAAATTCATCAAAATTCTAAATTTATTCTACAAAGATTAACTACATAACAATAAATAAAGTTCCAAAGCAAAACAATATATCATTAAATCCATTAAAGGTTTAGAAGATGGAGAAAACTACTTTGTCACACAGAATTCAATGCTTCCTCCTATTCAATCTATACAAATTGACAATCCCCCTCTATATTTAGGTTATTTTAACCTTATATATGTCAACCCCATGTGCTCAGACCCTAAGGTCAGGACTTGAACACATTTAGAGCTATTTCCAAGATTTTAGGAAATGTTGTCATGAGAACTTTGTAAAGTTGTCATGAGTAACTTTACAACTTTTTGCACATTTGACAATCTACTATCCCTTCCCATTCAATTCAATCCAAAATAAATCCATTGGATCCTGAAACACCTAAAAACAACAAAATCACATCTTTCTAATCAATTTGGGGTCTTGGTCAATATTTGACCAACTTTGACTATTCTAGGACTTAAGCACTAAAACCTATTTGATCCAACCAAAACATGACTCAAAAGACTCTTAACTACAAACACACATCACATAAAACTTGGGACTTTATAATTAGTCCTTATTACCCTAGTGGTTGGCTAGAACCACCTACAAGCCAAAATTATCAAAGATCTTTATTGAGACCTTAAGGTGCTCATGCACCATTCTCCCCCTGCACAAGAAAGTTAAGGAACTTGTGGTGTTACAAAATCCACACTGATGCCATGCTTCTTAATATCACTCTTTTCTATCCAAGTATCCTCTGAATCAGGTTGTTTCTCCCATTTGATTAGATACTCCATATATACTTTGTGTCTAGTCTTCTTCTTTACTCTAGAATCTAGAATCTTTTCAACTTGTGGCTTAGCTTCAACAAGTACATTAAGTTCTTCCACATCCTTTTCTATGTCTGTACTATACTTCTATTCCTTAACATATGGTCCTTTATCTTTGATTAGGTCCTTCACATTGAAAATAGGATAAATGGACATCTCCTTTGGTAAATCAATTTTGTAGGCATTGGAACCATACTTAGCCAATACCTTACTTGGTCCAATCCTCTTCATCTGAAGTTTTGTTGGTATGCCATTTTTTAGCCTAGATTTTTTCAAAAACTCCATCACCAAGTCTCCTACTTAAAAATGTAAGTCTATTTTCCCTTCATCCTTCTTAGCTTTAAGCTTATGATTTTCCTCCATTAGTGTCTTCTTTACTTGTTCATGAACCTCTCCCATTAATTGAGCAAAGTCATCTTCATGTCCACTGATCCTCTCATAACCTTTTAGGTCTCTAAGTTCAATAACACCTCTTGGCTGTAATCCATACACAATTTCAAATGGTCTCTTACCAGTAGTCCTATTTGGACTATCATTATATGGAAACTTTGTTTGAGGGATGACTTGTTCCCAATCATTTTCATACTCCTTGGTTAAAAATTTCAACAATTTTCCAAGAAATCTGTTAATTACCTCTATCTGGCCATCCATTTGAGGATGATATGTAGAACTATGAGCCAAATTAGTACCTATCCTTTTCCAGAGGGTCTTCCAAAAATTTCCCATAAATTTCACGTCTATGGCTGCAACTATGCTCATTCAAAAACCATGTATCCTTACTATCTCCTTGAATAAAAGATGGGATATATGACTAGCATCATCATTGGTTTTACAAGGAATAAAATGATGCATCTTACTGAATCTATCTACTACCACAAATTCACTATCCAAACCAGTTGGTGTTCTAGGTAACCCCAATATGAAATCCATACTTATGCACTCCCATGATCTATTTGGGATGAGAAATGGCTGGTAAAGACCTGAATTTGATGATGTTCCTTTTTCCTTCTGACATACTCCACATTTCTCAACATACTTCCTTACATCCTTCTACATCTTAGGCCACCAATAGAATCTCTCCACTAGGTCTAGGGTCTTGTTTAACCCAAAGTGTCTACTCAAACTGCCATTGTACTTCTCTTGGATGAGGTTCTCCCTCATGGAACCCCTTGGAACACATAGTTGTTTCCCCTTAAAAAGTAACCCATTATTCAATGTATAGTCTACATACTCACTATGGAAATGATTATCAAAATTAGTGCATACCTTGTAGATATCTGAGAAATTTGTATCTCCTTCATAAAGATCCTTGAATCCTTCGACTCCTATGCTCTACAATTTTATCTCTTAGATAGTAAGAATTCTTCTACTAAGTGCATCTACAGATTTTTTGTTCACTCTCTTCTTGTGCTTGATTGTGAAGGTGTATGATTGCAGAAACTCCATCCACTTTATATGCCATAAACTAAGTTTCTCTTATGTATTTATGTAGCTTAAGGCTTGGTTGTCTGTGTATACAACAAACTCTTTTGGCAACAAATAGTGCCTCCACTTCTTAAGAGCTTGTATTAAATAATAAAGCTCCAGATCATAGGATGAATAACTTGACTTTTCCTCATTCAATATTTCACTAAAGAATATTACTGGTCTTCCTTCCTGACTTAGGACTGCACCCACTACTATGTTGCTAGCATCACATTCCATAATAAATAATTTGTCAAAACTTGGAAACACCAGTATAGGTTGGGTATCAACTTCCTTCTTCAATATTTCAAACCCTTCATTGGCTTCCTTGGTCCATATGAACTTTGTCTTGACTCCCCCTTTATGGTATCTAGGACAGGGACACAGATTTCACTAAATCTCCTCACAAACTTCCTATAAAACTGAGCCAAGCCATGGAAGATTCTTACTTCATTCCCTATCTTAGGAGTAGGCCAACTCAAAATGGCTTCAACTTTTCTTTTATCCATCTTCAAACCACCTTGGGAGACTACAAATCCCAGGTAGACTAAATCTTGTTTCATGAATTCACTCTTCTCAAGATTTATGGTTAGATTCTCTTTTTGTAGCCTCTTCAACACAGTTTATAGGTGCTTCATTTTCTCTTCTTTTTTTTTTCTAAAGATGATGATATCATCTAGGTATACTACCACAAATACCCCTATGTAATACTTTAAGACTTCATTCATGACCCTCATAAAAGTACTAGGTGCATTTGTAAGCCCAACTGACATTCCTAACCACTCATATAGTCCCTCTATGATTTTAAAAGAAGACTTCCACTCATCTCCCTCTTTCATCCTAATCTGATAATAACCATTCTTAAGGTCTATACCTTATTTTTATCCTATTTATTTTCCTAGAGTCAGTACACATTCTCCATTTAACTCTCTTTTTAGGATCCAATACCACTGGAACAACACATGGACTAATGCTCTTTATTATTAGACCTTGATCTAAAATATCTTGCACTTTCCTTGCAATATATTTATTCTACTCTAGTGTCATCTTATAAGAAGATTTTTTTGGTAATGATGCCCCTGGCCCAAAATCAATCTGATGAGTGATTGCTGTTTTTGGAGGTACGGTAGCTAGTATCCCATCACAAATGATTTCCTGAAATTTATCCAACAACTATTTGACTTATTTAGGCATAGGTATCTGATTGGGTGTCTCCTCCTACTTTTATTTCACCAATATAGCATAGCCAAATCCTTCTTCCTTTCTCATGTCTTTTAGGAATTCTTTCCCACTCATTAGGAGTGTATTAAAGTCCATCTTCTCCACTGTATCTTCTTCTATCAAGGAATGTATTTTATAAGTCACTCCATTCTTCTGGGATGAGTACTTATTCTCTTTACCATGGTAGACTTCCTCCCTATCATATTTCCATGGTCTTCCTAGAAACAAGTGGCATGCATCCATTGTTAGTATATCATAAAGTATATTATCTTGATACTTTCCTATGTTGAAATTAACCCACACTTATTCATTGACCAATCTGTTTTGCTCCTTATTCAACCAAGCTACTTTGTACCAAAAAACATGGGGTACCTTAGTTACTCAGTAGACCCTGAGTCTATTATGACCCTACACAGCTTACCAAGAATCTTTCACTTGACCATAAAAAGAGCCCTCCATTGTTTGTGTTCATCCTTGGTAGGTTCTTTGATCAAGATCCTCCTAAGCATTAGGCATTCTACTTTTTCTGAATCAAGACTTACCTTAGAATGTTTAGTACTATCTTTCTCTTGCACATATGAAATTTTATTCTCTCCTTTTTAATATGATGGCTTATATGGGCACCTATAGGCAGGGTGACCCAATTGGTCACATTTATAAAAATTCATTGAAGAAAAATGTGAGCTTCTTCCAAAACAACCTAATCTACCTCTTCCACCACTATGAAAACTTATTCCTCTCCCATATCCTCCTCTATTTTTTGACTCATTTTTTTTCTCAATGAACTTAGATTCTCCTTGACCTTTGGTGTCATTTCTTCTACCACTAGTACCCCCTCTATGTCCTTCTCTAGAGTCTCTACATCTTTCTCTACCCCTAGAGCTTGAATCTTGCTTCTTTCTATGTTTTTCTTCCACCTTAAGGGCCATTTGGAAACAACCATGGATATAAGTTAGGGTAAATATACTTAGCTCTTCTTGAATGTTCCACCTAATTCCATTGAGATACATATCCACCTTGATTATTTCTATCTCTTGCACTCTGGACCTAAGGCATAATTTTTGGAATTCTTCGGCACATAGGATGCCACATATAAGTCCTTTTGTCTAAATTTCTGTCTCTTTTTATGAAATTAGATTTCATAATCCTCTGGTAGGTATTTTATTTTACCTTATCCATCATAGCCTTCTAATTGACTATTGGCTTCTTTCCTTCTCTTTCTCTTTCCTCCCATAAGAACTTCCACCAAGTTAATGCTTGTCCTCACAACATTGATTTGGCTATCTTTACTTTTTGTGCCTCTGTGATTCCATGACGCTCTAAGTTATTTTCCATACCCTCAATCCACTCCATCACCAATTCTACATTCATTATCCCAGAGATTAAAGGGATGCCTTCTAATTCTTTGCCACTTAATACCTTGAGGGCTTTGAGGAAAGGTTCCTTAGGTCATGGAGGATCTTCTTCTAGTTCTGCCTCCTCTTCAACTTGATTCTTTCATTTTTCTTTATCCTCTCCCAACTGTTCTTTCATTTTGCTTGCACAGTCTCTACAACTTCTGCTAGCTAGTGCCTCATCTCCTCCATATCTTCTTCTAGGAGTCTATTCTTGACTTTTTGTTCTAACAAGTCCCTTTCCAAGTCTCCATTTGTCACCATGGTGCTTTCTCTAGTTGACTCACTTCCTTTTGTCATACACAATTCACTTCCCAAGCCTTTCAATGGCTCTGATACCACTTTGATGGGGAGGTCTAACTCACAAGAGCACTCTTTCTCTTCTCAAGACCTTCTCTAGGGTCTTCCTAGGGTATTTATCTATGCCCTAGCAAGAGGAAACTCCTAAGGATCCCCTATTCCCTCTAGATCTCTCCACCAACTTCAAACTCTCTTCATCCCTACATAAACCCTCCATGCACCCCTAGGCTCAATCATGCAACTTTGTACCCAAATTTCTCTTGGCAATAGGAAAATGTGTTCCCACTACTTCCCCTTTACTTTAAATTAGTTTTATCCCATTCTAATGGATTATTCCAAAGATTTTCCCATCGAGTTCATTGGTTTCTTATTTTAAGGCCTTGTAGCCTTTTTAGCCCAATTAGGCCTCCTAGAAATTGAAAACTTGGATTTCATCCCAACTATCCTTAGAAAACCACCAAACTGACTATGGATTGTTTATATTTCCATCCCAAGCTTCAATATTTTCTAGGGTATAAGTTCCCAAAGTGTCTGTACACTGGAATTTCACCAAACCCCTATTTTTAAGGGTTTCTAGGGAAAGTATGACAATCTAGTTTCTTTTTTACTCCAAGGTGATCGCCTCAACTCCTAATAGCTTATCCTCTTGACCAGATATCCTTGAGACATTCCCTTACACTCTCCACCTTGTTATTGGCACAAAAAAATCATAAATCAAGTCTTCTTGCCTCTACTATGTACAGACTCCTAGCCAGAATACCACTATACTCGCCTAGGGCCTTCTTGAATAAATAGCTCCCCTACACACAAAAATTCCAAAAACCATATCTACACTATTGACCAATTGTCCTCCTTGATCCCAAGTGGCCATTGGGTTTTAACCACGAGAATTAAAGAAGGAGCCATATTTACATGGTTTCCTCTGGACTGCACAACAAACCAGGAAAACTGAAAGAATTTGTAAAATGGTAAAGAAATGCACCCAAATTCTAAATTGATTCTAAAATGATTAACTAAATAACAAGAACTAAATTTTCAATTCAAAATAGTAGACCATTCAATCCATTAAAGGTCTAGATGATGGCAAAAACAACTATGGCATACCGAATTCAGTGCTTCCTCATATTTAATCTTTACAAACTCACAACCCCCCTCTAGATTAGAGTTTGTCTTACCTTATATATGTCAACCCCACATGCTCAGACCCCAAATTCAGGACTTTAGCACACTTAAATCTATTTCCAATATTTTAGGAAATGTTGTCATGACAACTTTACAAAATTGCAAAGTTATCACGAGCAAATTTACAACTTTTTGCACATTTGAAAATATACTATCCCTTCCTATTCAATTAGATACAAAATAAATCCATTGGATCCTAAAACACCTAAAAAAATAAAATCACATCTTTCCCATCAATTTGGGGTCTTGGTCAATGTTTGGCCAACTTTGACTATTCTAGGACTTAAGCACTAAAACCTATTTGATCCAACCAAAACATGAATCAAAAGAATCTTATCTACAAACACACATCACATCAAACTTGGGACATTATCATTATTCCTTATTACCATGGTGATTGGATAGAACCACCTACAAGAAAAAATTATCAAAGATCTTCATTGAGACCTTAAGGTTCTCCTACACCACATACACTTACATGACCGCCTAAATAGTATAACTATATTTTCTAGACCATTTTACCTATCATTTTCATTTATTGACTAGTATAAAATAGTTTTCTAGACCATTCAACCTCTCAACTACATATACTTTCATGACTTGACTAGCATGCACTAAACCATCAACACCCTCTTTACATTTTTTGAGGGATTGGACTAGTATAACACTAGTCTAAGGGAATTTTGAGGTGTCCAAATCTTGGTTTTGGATTTAATGAGGAATTAAGTCACTTTGGGCTTAATGTTTCTTTTCCTACTTTGCATTGATAAGATTGTTTCTATGCATTGATCTCCTTTATCACAAGCATGAGATTGTCTCATACTCCCACTAAATTAGGGGCTAAATATACTATCCTAAAAAGTTAGCACTCCTAATTGGATGCTTTAGTAGGCCCTACTTTGGTTATTTAAAGGTTTAGTGTCCATAATTATTGATCCTAGAAACTTGATTCTTATTTTCCTACATATACATCATCATCCTAACAAATGGTTCCAATTTCATCACATTCTCCTATAAACAAAATATTCAAAAAAAATCATTCGTAGGAATATAACATTTGAAATGTTATGTTTTTTAGCATAATTGATGAAGTGACAAGTTAGGATGCTATGGCATGAGTTTGATGCAAATCTGATAGTAGGTTAATGAATTATGATGTTTTTATTGATTTCAACTTAGTGTTGGTTGGTTGACAGTGTACCCATTATAATGATGTGTATTCAAGAGACTAAATCCAGAGTTGTGGTAAGAATTGGAGTGTGTGATCATACACAAAGGCTAACTGATGTCTCTAGAGGTTGTATCTATGACCGCACTAGTTTATCTTATGTATTGTATAATCTATGATTAATTTAAGGTTGATAGGTTAATAGGAAGAACATGATGTAGCACATGAAGAATGATTTGATGATTTGGTCACCTGGGTTCAAGAATTTAGGTTTTCTAGTCATGATATGTTTACCTGGGATATGTTGGTGTTATTGTGATTGCATCATGATTTGTTGACCAGAAGACAAAGTTTCAAATGAGAGAAGGTTATTCAACAAAGAGTTAAAGAAGTTCTTAAGAACAATTAGTCATATCCTTGACTGGTGATGATGTACTATAATTTAATATGTAGTTATGTGTTCTAGGGATCATGGTGATGTTTCTAATCAATGAAGATTGATGATTTGGCATGGTTGGGATTGGTGTGATCAGATTTTTAGGATCTTGTGAAAGAACATTGTAAAGTGTATTATGGTTTAAATTTTCTTTGTCAAATTGATTGGGTGATGGATCTGGTGGCCAACTTAAGTTAGAATGTGTTATAGCTTGGTAACCCATTTTAGGGTTTGTTCATTGAGTTGGGAAATATTTTAAAATATTTTGGAAGGCACTTACCCTAATGAACTTGTAATGTATAAATATGTAAAATAAAAAAATGTACAAGTGTGTGGGAGAGAAAGATTGTGAATATAGTTGTGTGATCATAGGGTTTGGACACTCTATATGTGAAGCAACGATTGAGATTGAATGGGATCTGTATTAGCAAATAAGAAGTGTTATTTTCTCATATCATTTACTTGTTAATTCCTAACAACTTCATCAAGCAAAATCCCTTAACCACGTAGAATCTAACAGGTCTAAATTGTAAATCCTTTAACAAGGTGACTCTTTGATTAGGGTTTGAAAACCTTTAACAAGGTTACTCCTAACAAGGATAAAGGTAAATCCCTTGGCCAGGTTTCTTGTAACGGGGTCTTTCTCTTAACAAGAAATTTTTAAAGCTTTTAATAGGGCTAATCTCTTAACTAGACGTACTTTAGAAGAGTGAAAATTTTAGTGGGTGTCATTCCCACATGTGGTTTTTACCCAGTTGAGTTTCCATGGGAAAAATTTTCATGCCCAAAATTTAGGGAAAAACATACCAACAATTATTTTTTCTAAACATTCAGTTTATTAATGTTGCAAGTTAATAAGGTAAAATGCACCTAAGTTTTCTATGGTTCACTAAAGGGGATTTACAATATAACCAGATTAAATTGATCTCCGAGGGGAATCATGATAGACATTAACTGGTCAACATCACTTGACAAGGTTTAGTATAATTAATTATGTTTTTAAATTAAGGGTAATTTAATTAGGCCTTACGTAATCCATATCATAACCCTCCCAAGATTATAAATTTATAAAATACCTTTGACCCTAAGGTTAATTAATAATTTATTATTTAAATCTGAATAATAATTTACTCGCAAACCCATTGGTAATGCGATTAAAATTTAACCTTGGCATTATCGCATAAATTAAGTGTCAACTTATAATTAAATTAATTTATAAGTATAATGTCTCTCAACTTAACTTTATTTATGTGTATATTAACTCGATAAATTATACATATAAAGCAAACTTTAGAGTTCAATTTAAACTTAATTAATGATGCTCAATAGGTCATTAGTAATGCTTAATTTCATCTTTTAATAATATTAATAAGTGATCTTGAAATTTATTCAAAAAATGTTCAACCCAATGTAACCATGTTAAAATATCCAATTCATTATCCAATAATTTCCAATTAAATTTAGTCAAGGATTAAGTATATGTTTATTGAAATGGTATTTTAAATTTTTATTTTATCACCAACATTAAATATCCTCCAAAAAAAATATAATTTCTATTTTTAATTATACCTAGTGCAATATTATTTTATATATTAAACAAAATCTCCAATAACAAACTTAAAACAAATTTCTATCTAAAATTTTATTATTTTATAACCTAGCCCTAACTAGGGTTTCCTCAAAACAACCCAAAACAAAAAGAAGAGATGAGTTTTATTTTCATTTCTCATTTTTGTCATTTCTTCTCCTCCTCAACACTAACCCTAACCCAAAATTAGGGTTTGGGGAGGGCTTCTTGTTGGGATTAATGGGAAGTAGTACTGAGAGGGGAGGGGTGAGTCAGTACCTCTATAACTTTTAACACTTTTCACCTTTGATCATTAGTAATCATTCTTTATTGTATTAATGACCATTTCTGATGTTCTTTCTTATGCATGTAATATTAATTCATAATCTTTAATTGTTTGCAACATTCATAGAAACATTCATCAAAGTAATAAACACATAACACAAGATATGATATCACAGAAAACTACTCTTAGGAAGTAAAAACTGTGGTGGGGATGACACCCACAAAAATTCAATATCTACAGAATGGAAGGGAGATGGTAAAGGCTTACAATTGACCACTTATGATGATCTACCATGTTAGGAGTATTAAAGTGGAGACCTATTAGGATCTACTCTGTTAAGATCTTTAGCAACACTGATTTAAGTGTGCACTCGGTTAAGAGATTTACAATAGGATTGTTAGGTCCACCTTTCTTGAAAGGATTTATTATGTGTACTACACATGTTAGAATGAGTACAATATGTTTGACCTGACTATATACAATCTATAATTTCTAATCACATATCCATTAAAGCTCTCATAATATGAATATCACCTATAATGATTGATTAATACCTTTTCTCTGCTCATTGGTAGCCCGTGTTCTGTTCTTGAAACTAATTTGATCCTTTTCTGTTCTTCTACATGAATTAGCTTGTCTGATCCTTAGATTCTCCTAGTGGCTACAATCATCATTGAACAACAACATGTTCACAATAGATTGAGCATCTATTTATACATATATTTGACCTATTATAGAATCATGCATTACAAAGTTAACTCTAGATCCAAGGTTTACAACTTGACCTTTATCTTTAGTTAGCATGTTTTAAATCAATTAAAGTAATTAAAACAATAATAATTACATTGCTTCCTCCACACATAATGGATTTAAAACAAATCAATAATATAAATATACAACTTCACTATTTTATCTGACGTGGAAAGTTAGATCCACTTTTTGTGGGATGTAACTGACTGTCAATTCTTGGTCATCGGGTTGAACTCAAAGTCTATCAGTGTACCTTCATTGAATTGATCATCGGGTTCCCTTCATCTGTCGGGTTCCTCTCTTTTTTGTTCCATCGGGTTGCATTGTTATTACTAGTCGGGTTTGTTTATCCTTTTTTTCATCGGGTAACACTGAATAGTGTTTGTCGGGATGCTTTGAACTTGGTAGTATCAGGTAACCTTGGCATTAGGTAGTGCTTTTCCCTATCTCTCAGTGTAGTATAAACTGATGGTGTAGATCATGTTTTTCCTTATGTATAACTATGGCAAAATATAATGCCTTCAATCTCCCCCTTTGACATTAGTATCAAAAACTAATATGTGCATAATACTAAAGTGTTTAGTATGTACACCATGTCTATATCTTTTTCATTATATGACTCCCCTAATTGTATGCATCAATATAGTATAAGTATATGTACATGTATATACTTCCATCTATACTATACATTCCCCTATTCTTTGCTCTTTCAAATGACTGACTGTACACATCATTTCATCCTTTCATTTCCCCTTTCTTTTACTTTCACTATACATATCACTTCCCCCTTTATTTGATGCTCATGAAAAAAATATACAACTTATAAGATGCCAAAAATGAGACAAAAATGTGTAACTTACAATGTGTCAAGAATATGTGAATGGGTGTTCTTGATATCTTCGAGCAATTTTTCCCATATTTATTTTAGTAGTTCTAGTGCCATGTGATCTATCTCTAGCCGTGCATGCATATCATAAATGTTGTCTAGGACAAACATTTCCCGAGTGGCAATTAGTGTTTTTTCCTCTGTCATATGTTTCTACAATAGTGAGAGTGTCGGTAAGAGTTGTGCTTGAAGCTCATTTACCTCATCTCTAAACTTGGGCTCTATAATATGTATGTCTTGTCTCAATTTTTGAGCTTGTTTGAGTTGCTCATTGTGCAATTTTATTTCCTCTTCACTATTCATGAGACTTTGTGCACTAGTTTGAAGATCAACATCAATCTGTGCTATCTTATCGGTATACTCCTGGGTGAGTTGATCAAGCATGCATAAATTTTGTATTAAGGTTATAGCTTGTGAGATTATTCGATCTATTGTGCTAACGAACTCAAAAAGATTTACCTTTTGAAATTCCACTTCTTGGCTTAACTTTTCTACTAGCTTGAACTCATATTTTTGTTCAAGCCTTTCTTCCATGACCTTCTCAACATCTATGTTCTAAGATGTGATGGCATCTATCAGAATTACTAATTGATCAAGAATTGGGGTTGTTTGATCAACATATACATCAGGTACAATTTGTTGAAGTATTCCTCATGCTACTTCAAGTACCTTTGCCTCCTTTGTGGCTTTTCTCAATTTGTCTTGCATTGCTTTTCTCTCACAAAGTCTTGCATACTTTGTCAATTCAGTTGGATCCAATTGTCCTTGGATCACAAAATGGAATCTCAATGATTTTATATAGAGTGAATAGATTATTATGCTTTTTCTTTTTCTTCTTTGATATTTGTGTGATCGTAGATGTATGAACTACCATTGATAGTTCATTTTTCCTCTCTAAAGTTCTTGGTGAAGGCTTTGTTGAAGATGCTTCTTGTGTTTTCTGCTTAGGGTGCACCTGTCAATTTTGTGAAGATGTCTCTCCATCAAAATTTGGTGTCTTTGAATATTTTTCTTTAGTTTCCTTCTCTAGCTCATCTTTCTTTTCTTCTTCACTCTTTTCTTTCTACTTTTCCTCTTCTACCTTTTATGTTTCTTCTTTACTTTGATTAGTAGACTTTTCTTTTTGATCATCAGTTGCAGCTTGCTCTGTAGTTGTGTCCTATGTGTTATTTGTGGTTTCTTTTGCTTTTGTATCACCCTTTTCCTCGGGTGTGCTTGTATCTTCTGCATTATTACCTTCTAGTATATTGATGGCCTTCATCAATACTGGCATATTGCTTTGGGTGCTAGCTTGTGCTGTATCCAGAGTGGTGTCTTGCTCATCAATTTGGTCTTTTTAAGCAGTGACATCCTCATATTTTTGTACTTTCTCTGTAGGGTCTGGTTATTTTATGTCCATGACTAAAGAGTTTGGCCATACATCATCAGGAACATCCATGTCTTTATTGGCTTGGGTCTCCATTTGTTATTGTTTGATATGATCTTTAAGTGATATGAATATAACATCATCTTCTTTCTAAGGATATTTATCAGAGTCATAATGTGTGATGTCTTGAATGTCAAGATCATCCATGACTTTGTCCAAATCTATTGGTTCCATTTCTTCAACATTGTCCAAATCAATGTGCTAAGGACTTGCCTTGTCTTTCTCCTCCTCTCTATGAGGTATGTTGGTGAGAAGTAACTCTTCCTCACAACTTGTTAACTCTGCAAGAAGATTTGGGAGTTGTCTCCATTTAGTCTCGGTCATTGTGTCCAGCTCTATGAAATTATCCTCTAGCACTTTTTAAGCTCTAATTTTGGCTATAAATTTGTTTGAGTGCTTCTTCATTATTTATTTGATTTCTTCTATCTTAGATTCGGGAGGCATAAGTGTGACAAGTACCCTCTCCCTTTCTTCTGTCTCAGTTTGTAGAGCATATGACCACTGTCGAGATATTCTGCTACCTAGCTCTTTGGGTATTTGATTGACAAATTCAGCTGGTACAGATTTGAATTTTACCATTTACCTGATGATTACCTCTTGTATCTTATTTTGGTCATCTGGTTGAAGTGTATCCCATCGTCTGATTTTCTTATCATACATGGTGCTAGATGCAGTAATAGATTCAACAACCTTATCAATTATTTGATTTCTAAAATTCTTCTTTACTACATCACGATCATCCTCTTTAGAATACTCATTGCGAGCTTTAGTCCTAACCATTCTTTTCCTCCTCTTACTAGATGTTTGTTTCTCCATTTATTGCTTTGTTTTCTTTGTTGGCTTCTTCCTCTTATAGGTCCTTACTTGAGATTTTTTAAGAGGTGTGGTATCGATTTTAGCAGTTTGGCTCCTTATCCTCTATTTTTTTGTAGGAAGTGGAGGTGTATCAGATTCAGTTTCCCTAAAATCTAATTTCTGCTCATCTTTCCCTTCAGCGATGGTGCCCTATTCATTGGTTTCCTCTGTTTGTTCTTATTCTTCCTCATTAATTGATAGAATCTTTTTAAGATTCTTAACCATTTTATTCTTCTTGTTGATAGTCTTTTTGATTTCTAGGCCTCTTTTTATCTTTGACCTAACCTCTTCACAGGTTCCAAACCTTGGTTGTTTGTTGTCAATGGGCTCATTGATCAATGCATCAATAACATTGGTTGCTTGATCTATGTTGATTTCATAATCAAGAGGGGTTAACCAAGTTGTTCTTGGTACAACTAGTTTTATGTGGGTGAAGTCTTTATCCACCATAAAAAATATCTCATCTCTATGTTTTCAATCAGTTTCTCAAGGATCCTTGTTCTTTCCATCATCTTTTCCTTGAATTCAAGGAAGTATGCAGTCATATTTGAATCAAAGTTATCTCCTAGTGACTTGATAAGTTCACTAATTTGTAATGTCACTGGCTTTGTAGTGTCCCATTTGACTTTTCCTACTGAAGGAAAGTATTCTTGAAAGTAGAAAAATATACACATGATAAGTGAGCCAAACTTACATGTGTTAGTCTTTGCAGACCTAATAGTGTTCATGTTCTTATCAAGTTGTTTTATCAGGATCTCACATAGATCCATCTGGATTCCCTTTGTTACTATCTTGTAAGTTGTGCTTACTAATGTTGACAATATGTTGTTTATCTTGCTTGCCTGAAAGATCTTGTAACCAATCACACATGCACTGAATCTTAGTTCTTCATCAGTGATGGTGTTAACCTTAAGACCTCTGTTATCCAATTCAAATTTTGTCAGCTTTTCAACTTCTGGCCTAGAAGGATGCTTCTTAGCATTAGGCTTGTCGGTTATTGGATAACTAGTGATAGCATGAAGGACATCCTTAGTAATTTGCTTGGATTGATCCAACTAGAACTTCTGATAATGCATTTTGCTAAGTACCAACATAATCCAGCCAATTTTGAAGTCCGTTGGGAAATATAGGGAATTTGTTATTCCATTTACTTGTAGATTCTTATGGTCATCTTTTAGGTTTCTTTCTGCATCAAAAAGATTCTTGTAAGCTTCATCCATCTCCAGATCACCTATTTCAGCAATCTTGCAGTGAATATAGGACCTTACATCCTCTATTAACAAAACCCTAGGTGGAATCTTAGAAAATGCTCCAGTTTCATCGAGTTGCGATGCAATCTCCAGGCATATCTTATACTTGGGCTCCACACAGGTGTTATTCTTAATTAACTTAACCATATTATTCTTGATCTTAGCGGTTCTTGAAGTGGTTGCCATTGTTATTCAAACTTTAGGGCTTTCTTGAAAATAATGATAGAGTTCTTTTGGTGCCCTCGGTACTTACTTCAATCTGTGATATTGGTGAATGATCTATTTGGGGTGTATTGGATCGAGTCGAGGTGACTCTGTTGAATTCTCTTCAATAGATCTATTTTTGATCTTCTTTTTCTCTTCAAATTGTAGGTGCAAAATGAAGTGCTCCCGTTGAGTATTTATAGACTATTGCCCTAAGTCTGTCATAAATACTCAATGACTCGTCGGTTCATGAAGATAGAGTTCTTTAGGAAGACTTTCAAAATCATCGTCCATGTTGTCAAGATGCTCGGGATTGCTGTTAATATTTTTTCTTTCACCGACGGATATCGGTGTTCTATCATGACAACTTTATAAATTTTCTTCCTTACCGATGGGTGTCAGGTTACATTAGCAACTTAGCCATTTTATGTGTTGACCGACAATTCTCGGTAAGTGTAGATAGCTCATCCATTATGTTCACCGATGATTTTTCGTATGTGTCTACTGATGGGGTTGTTTTTTTCAAAATTGTAACAAGTAACATAATATGAATCTTTATTTATGTATATTTTGACTATCTATTAATTGTATAATGGAACTGATGCAAAATATGACTTGGTGTAGTGCAGTTCCATACTTACTTGTTCAACTTAAGTGGGGGTGGTGATGTCACCTGCTCCATTGGATGGGGTGTCACCATTTTCATTTCTTGGTCCAACTTCATCATTGCTTGAAGCTTTTCTCCACCTTTTATCTCTAGCCCTTCGGATATCTTCAATGGTATTTCCATTGGGATATGTGCTTGTCTCTGTCATTCGGTCTTTGCAGTCTTTCTTGAGATGACCAACTTTATGATAGTGTAAGCATGCCATTCTGGGGTTTGTCCATCCTCTAGACCTTTTTGTCCATTCCCCCATCTAGTTTGTAGCAATGTGACCATATCTACCACATGTTGTACTGCTTGTCCAAGTATTGTAGTCCCATACATATTGATTACCAATTCTCTTTGGTTGATAGGGAGTTTCTTGACCTTTAGGATTCCATGCTTGCCTTTTATTTTTCTAACATTCATTAGTTGTGTGCCCATTCATTTTGCATGTAGGATAGTATTTTTCCATGTAGGTTTCCTTCTTTCGTTGATCCATCTTAGACTTACATTCATATGCTTTATGTCCTTTCTTGTTACATTTATAACAAAATCCTATGAATGAAAATATAGATTTAGGAATACCTTTAATTTTACCTCTACACACATTTGATGTGTGGCCTTGCTTTCCATAGTGTTTGCATGTCAGCTTTCTTGGTCTTGGATTTTCATAGACATTCTTTTGATTGGCTTGATTTGATGTTTCTCCATTTTTGGTAAAGCCTAAACCATTGTTATTGTTTACTCTTTGTTGTCCTTTAAGAAAATCATCCATTCTTTTATTTCTGTCTTCAACCTTTTTGATAATTTCATTATGTTGTTGCTGAACTCTAACCTCATGCTTTGGTTTTTCATTTTCTTCTCTTAGTTCACCGACAGCCTATACTCTTTCAATGAGTTCTATATTCATTCTGTTTTCTTCTAGAATTATAAGAATAATATGATTTTTAATCTCATGGAGATGCTTAGCATGTGTTTGAATTTATAACTCCTTTTCTTGTAGCTTCTCTGTAATATTCCTTCTATCATCAATACTTACTGTTCTTTCTATTTCAGCTATTCTAGTAGAACTCATCACATCAATCATTCTTACCATCTGGGTCTCTTGATCAATTCACAACATCTTTATTTGTTCTGTCAGATGTTGAATTATCTCCTTTAAACTTGTGATGTTTTCTTATGATGTATATGATGCATTACTTGTATTTGGCCCTGAAGATTCAAATAAATCTGGAATCTCTTCTTCTTGATAATTTTTTCATTTCTCCAAGTTTCCATACCTTATCTTTCATCCAACAGCTCTCTCATCCTGATTTTTTCTTCTTTATACTGTTCATAGAACATCTGTGTCTCAAGCTTTTTATTCTCAATATTCTTATCAAGTTTGTACTTCTTGATTATATGATCTTTTCTCTTAAGACTTTAATCTTTCCAAGAAGAGACTTAGCTCTGATACCAATTTTTGGGATTAATGGGAAGTAGTACTGAGAGGGGAGGGGTGAATCCGTACCTCTATAACTTTTAATGCTTTTCACCTTTGATCATTAGTAATCATTCTTTAATGTATTACTAACCATTTCTGATGTTCTTTCTTAGGCATGTAATATTAATTCATAATCTTTAATTCTTTGCAACATTCATAGAAAAAATCATGAAAGTAATAAACACATAACATAAGATATGATATCGCAGAAAACTCATGTTAGGAAGTAAAAACTGTGGTGGGGATAGCACCCACAAAACTTCACTATCTGCCTAATGGAAAGGAGTCGGTAAAGGTTAACAATTGATCACTTCTGATGATCAACCTTGTTAGGAGTATTAAAGTGGAGACCTGTTAAGATCTACTATGTTAACAACTTTAGCAACATTGATTTAAGTGTGCACTCGGTTAAGAGATTTACAATAGGACTATTAGGTCCACCTTTCTTGAAAGGATTTCTTAAGTGTACTACACTTGTTAGAATGAGTACAATATGTTTGACCTGACTATATGCAATCTATAACTGTTGATCAAAGATCCATTAAATCTCTCATAATATGAATATCGCCTATAATGGTTAATTAATACCTTTTCTTTGCTCATTGGTAGCCTGTGTTCTGTTCTTGAAACTGATTTGATCCTTTTCTGTTCTTCTGCATGAATTCACTTGTATGATCTTTAGATGCTCTCAGTGGCTACAATCATCATCAAACAACATGTTCACAATAGATTTAGAATCTATTTATACACGTATTTGACCTATTCTAGAATCACGCATTACAAAGTTAACTCTAGATCCAAGGTTTACAACTTGACCTTGATCATTAGATTGCATGTTTTAAATCAGTTAAACTAATTAAAACAATAATAATTACATTTTTTCCTCTGCACATAATGGATTTAAAACAAATCAAGAAGCTAAATATACAACTTTAGTGTTTTATCTAACATGGAAAGTCACATCTACTTTTTGCGGGATGTAACTGACTATCAGTTCTTGGTCGTCGGGTTGAACTGAAAGTATGTCGGCATTCCTTCATTGAACTAATTGTGTAGATCACATTTTTCCTTATGTATACTAATGGAAAATACAATTCCTTCACTTCTCTCTCCCATTCTTTCTTCCATTTTCTCTCTACCCTTTTCCTCTTCCATTTTCTTCTTTTTTCTTGTTATTGTAGGTTTAATGTAGAATGCACATGAAGGGTTTAAAGAGAGATCCATGGTGGAAGAGTATATATATATGTGTGTGTGTGTGTGTGTGTGTGTGTGTGTGTGGACATATATATAAACAAACACACACACAGACATAGACACACTATATATGTGTGTGTGTGTGTGTGTGTGTGTGTGTGTGTGTGTGTGTGATTAATATTAATAAAACCAAATAACATATATGCAAGCATTGGGGAGGGGCTGTGGACTCCCCCTCCCCCCACATCGTTGCTGCAGCAGTGAAAATGGTACAACAAGGCTACTTATTGTGGTCTACCGCTATGCTGTGGCTGCCACAATGGGGGGTGAGCCTCCCTCACCCTCTTTTCTAAGGGAATGGCTAGAGGGGCAGGTCTCCCACCCTTTTTCTAAGTTTTATATAAAATAAAATGTTAATAAAAAACATTTACCAGTTTTGTAGTTTATTACTATATTTTTTGATATATATATACATATACATATGCATATACATATACATATACACCTACATACATACATACATACATACATACATGTATTAAAATTAATAAAATTGTGGCGAATGAAACATTTTTTGGTGGAAAAATATATATATTTTTGAGGTAAATTTTTTCGGTTTGCCAAAAAAAATTTAATATATTAGTCAAATTAGTTTCTTTAGAAGGGAAAAAAGTTAATTACATTGGAAAATTTTATTCGCCCATTGAAAATTGTTTTATTTTATTGGCTAATTTTTTGTTTGTTATGAGAAATATATGTATTTTTTGGAAATTTTCAAGAGTCACGCTTGTCGTGTGGGACCTGGAGCCAATGTCAAATGGTAATTCATCAAACATCTAACTTTTACAACGTCTAACACCTTTTTGTTTTCCAAGTTGTTTTTCATCATTGGACATGGTATGGATACCATCTACACGTACATTAAGTCTATTATTTTATAAGCGTATGGATTAAATGTATTAATCAAGACCATTGATGTTAGTAATAACTAAGAGGGGGGGGTGAATCAGTGGCTTCAAAAATTATCCTTTAAAATTTAACCACCAATAAATACACTTTAGATTATTAAGTCCCTACAAGATGCATGTCATGAAATAATAATAATGATTAAACTGTCCGTTGGTTTACCTTGTCTGTCCTTATTCTCCTTGATAATCGATAAGCAGTAAAACTATTTACCGATACACAGTAAATATGCTGAGTATACCAATCAATCCAGAAATGCATATGTGAAATGTAAAAAAATAAAGTAATAAGCCATACACACATAAAACATGGATTTTAACATGGAAACCCTATTAAGGGAAAAACCACTGGGACCGATACCCCAAATTTTCACTCTTCTAAAGTGAGCCCTGTTAGGAGCCAACCCTATTAAAGGTTACAAACACACTGTTAGGTATGACCTTGTTAGAGGATTTTAATATGAGTCTATCACTTGATATCTGGCATGTATATGCTACCAATATTGATCAACCTCTATGGGCACAATAGGTATCTGGCATATCTGGTGCTACCTTGCTGCATCAGCCTCCTTCTTAGACTGTGTGTCAGTATCGGGCATTCAATGCTATCTTCATGATAAAATTTTTGGCAATCTATTAGGATATACCTCAATTATGGTAGACGGTTAAGTCCTGCTCTGCTAAGAGACTTGATGCTTCAATGGTTAAACTAAAACACTATGACCTATTTCTAATGCAACTTAAATTACAGATTTTCAGATCTATTTACATACATTACCTCTCTGATCAATGTATCAATTCAATTCTTTGTGCTCCACACTTTCTGCTCTGTGATGCTGTGCTTTACTGTTCATCGGTGTCTACAAAATTATTTAGCTATCCTTTAGCTTGATTGATCAGGACTGTATGAAGTTATCCTTTATCATTTTCTCTGCAACATCCTCTTTCTAGTCACTCTCCTTCCCATGTATGTGATTTCTTAAAGAAATGAATTATGTTTGTCTCTTATATAGACATGATATTCCTTCATTCTTCATTCTTGATTCTTGATTCTTGATTCTTGGCATGAAAAACAATCCAGCCAATCTGATTTACAACTTTAACTCCTGATTTATCTTGTAGTTATCTTCTTGCCAACTGTACAAATCTTCTTTAAATCAATTACTTAACTCTGGTTAAATAAAACAAATAAAACAACAAGTTAAGTCTATCCTTAAGCTTTGCCAGCTAGATATTTTGTCAATTTGTAAACTCTCTGTTCTGTCGGTCAATTCGATAGTTAGTCATTGATGACAACTTCCAGCTCCATTGGTATGACTATAGTTAGCTTTGGGGTCTCCATCCATTAGGCATCATTGAATTTTCTCATCAGGAAACTCTGTTTTTAGCTTGTCGGGCATCTTGTGATTTTTCTTCATTGGGAAACATTCTCTTCTGCTCATCGGGTATCACTATGAATTTTGTTCTTTGCCTTTACCGATGGTGTGCACTCTATCGGTGTTGTTTGTCACTTAGTGAATACTTGACTTTTATGCATTGCTGAAAGCATAATCTTTATTCCATTGATTCTCTAAAGTCTTTGGCATTATGTACATGACCGTACAGATGATATCAAGTTGACATCAATGCCAATACAAACCATTAACTGATTTAATGTCTTGCATCATCTTCAACTTAACATTATCAAACATTCAATCAGTTACATGTCATCAACTGATTGATTGTATATCAATGACTAAAGTTTTATCACAGACCCACTTTCTTGAATGAAACAGAATCCTATAGGAAGTCTCAAGAATTGAGTCATGAGGCAATTCTAGCAAGGTAACTTGCATCAAATGAATGTCTTGTCATTGAGAGTGAGAGTGACATTCTTTATGTTTAACTCATAACTCGGTAAGAAATACATACCTTACAGGCGATACTACCAATTTCTGACATATGTACATTTATGGGAAATATTTACATGGAGATATGAAAGATTAAGGACAATAGATTTTAATTTTTCACAAATATACATTTGTGGAAAATATTTACATTAACTATTAAGGACAATGGATTTAATACGATTAAAGAAAGAATAATTAATTGTTAAGTATCAATCAAGGGCTATTTATTAATGATCTAGTTTCTTTCTTCTTTAATTTTATTTTTGGTAGATTAAGAGTCAGAGCTGTCGGTGGTTGAAATTCTACCTCTGATTTTAAGGTTTATGTTTTTAGGTCTTTAGGCTGTTGAGAATTTTGAGATGGACACTCCAGTCCATTTGAGATGCACATTCCCAGAGGAGCAGAAATTTGTTTTGTGCAGCATCTCACAAGAAAACCTCATTTGAGTTTGTAGGGAGGTTGCCATTTTTATAAATGATGTTGTGTTGATGGTATTAGGCTGAGATTTTCTTCAGAATATTGATAGAAACCATGTCTACATGGACATAACATCCTATTTTTTTGTCTCTCCTAGACCTTAGAGGAGAGAAGGTTGAAATTCTTATGTTGTTGAGGACGGTTTTTAAAGATCAATTTATGGTGGACTCTGTCACTATTGATATTTTCACATAATTATGGTGGGGATCCCTTAGGCAAGAGATATACCCAAGTTTCTAGAGCCTGGCAGAAATGTGGCCTAGCAATCCTTTCTGTTGAACCTCAAGGAAGAGCAACTGATGAGACATAGGAAATGGGCATGACTTGGGAGGGATATTCTTAGAAAATGGGTTCTCCTTGATAAATTCATTGACTACACATGGCTTGAAGAATTATCATTAATTATCATCTCTTGAAAATTGTACTCAGACTAAGGGGAAGATGAAGATCCCTAGTTTACCCATTCCTGTCACACTATCCCTATGGCCTGCCCCTTGTATTTTAACATGGAAGTTTTACTTTTTTGTTTTGTTTTTTTATACCGATACTCATAGCATCATAGCATTGGTCCTCTACCAGTGCCCTAGTAATTTTAGTAGTTTATTTTTTCTGGGCTTGTAGTAAGCACATAGAAAGTTGCAACCCCCTCATTTTAGCTTTCAAATCTTGGAGGGACAACAACGCTTGTAAATTTTTTGAACATATTAATGGAAATCTTGCAACCTCATTTCAGTTTTCCTTTTCTAGATATAAGGATTTCAGTTTTCTTACAATTTACTTTTCACCTAGCATATTCTTTGTTAAAATATAGATTAGTGTATTCTGTGTACAAAAAATGATCCTCAAACTTCTATGTGATTGCAATATTTTAATTAGTTTCTTTATCTATGTACTAGATATTTAAGTATGTTCCAGAGCTTTCATTAGAAATAAGGAAGCGATGTTGTGATGTTATTCATTTTTATTGAAATTAATATTGATAATTGAATTCATTTTTTTAAGTCAGAGTTTAACATTACTCAATATATAATTAATTGTTAAATATTTATACAATTTTAACTAATTAAACAATGAAATTTAAATTTTCACTGAAAATTGAAACAATATAATTTTTTAGGATATTAAATTAAACAAATTAATTTCACCCTATATCTACATCAAATTGCTTCAATTTTTTTTCATAATATCCTATTTTATAATGTTATTTGATAAATTGAAGTCAATTTAAATCAATTATAAAATTTGAATTAAATTACATATCTATTATCAATATGCAAAATATAAAGTTATATTTTATCAAGTTATAAAGTTAGTAACTTTTTTATTAAAAACTTTAATAATTGATCATATATAATACTAAATTGAATCTTGATATATTTAATTTATTCAAATAAAAAGTTAGGACTATTTAAAAATTGAAATTTAAAACAATAAATAATTTACAAATAAATTACAAACATAATATAATATTGCAAATTATTTGGTGTTCACTGTTTTAGAAATTTACAATTTAGTTTAAATGAAAAACAATTTAATAAATTTACAATGTATGGTGTATTTCAGACCGATGGTGAATAAAACTCAAATTTTTGCAAGACTCTTATGGAATCATGAAACGTTTCAACTTAGGTCGGCATCATTCGATGATGATGTGTGACTATGAATGGGACCTGTGATACCTGACAGTGATTACCAACGATCAGTGGATAAGCATCTATATCAAAAAACCAAGGTGTATTTCAAGCTGAAAGGGAAATGAAACCAGATTTTTAGAAACCTATTCCAGAATCATGACACGTATCCACTCACATGGTCGATGTCATTCGATGATGACATGTGAGGTGACTAGATGTCAGTGACTACTAGTACTAACAAGGAAAATGTTAATGGGACTTGCGACCTGGGACACTAACTACCAAGGACCATTAGATGCGCATAGATCAACAAACCAAGGTGTATTTTGGGCTGAAAGGGAAATGAAACCCCATTTTTGCAAACCTATTCTAGAATCTTGTCATGTGTCCACTCACACGGTAGGTATCATTCGATGATGACTACTAGTACATACAAGCTAAAATTAAATGGGAACCAAGACACTTGACCTTTTCTACCAATGATCATTGGATGAGCATAGATCAATGAACCGAGGTGTATTTCAGGCTGATTTGGGGAAAAATCAGGTCTTTTTGAAAATATGCCCCAAACACAGTAGGTATAGGAAAGGTTACAAAGAGGGGTGAATCAGTGATCAGTAACTCTATCTTTTATTACAATCTCAAACCTTCAAATAGATTTACTGATTACAACTTAGTTAACCTATAATAGTATTATCAGTTACCATAACATTAAATATTGATGCAACATAAAGTAAACATTCATACAACATTAACACCTGTATTGATCTCATGAAAACCTAATTTGGGGAAAGACCATGGTGTGAGATCAGTTCCCACAAATAGTTATACTCTTCTAAATACACCTGATAAAGAGTTTTCCAAGGTAAGGGATACAAAAATAGTATTAAATGCTCCCTAGTTATGGGATTTACCTAGAGACCTGTTAAAGTCTTATAACATGTTAAGAGTAACCTGGTTAGAGGATTTTAGACACTCTTTTGAGAAATTCCAACTTGTTAAAGGATCTACAATAGACGTGTTTTGGTCACCTAATTAAGGGATTTTACTGTCACAATAGTTAGAGAGTAACAACCAATAAAGTGATCTTTAGTTTGCACTAATTATACTATATTATATCCAATAAAGTTCCTTAACAAAATAACATACCATTAAAATCTGTATCCTCTTCTATGATCGCAAAAATCTTTCACTGATTAGTTCCCCTATTCCATAGATATTCTTTCTCCCCCTTTGTCACGATACAAAAACATCTTCTTGTCTCTTTCTTAAGTAAATAATCTTTAATCATCAAAACCCTAAACCTTGATCCAACGATCATAACTTAATCATCTTATTAAATCATTTTCCTATTCTCTTCTTGTTGGTTGCATCATAATTTTCCCTTTTAACTAGTAGCTATTGGCTTTTGATAGCTAACCTCCTTATGCCAATAATTCTTCCTTCATGTTGATAGTTAATACTTTTCTTATTTGACATCAATGACAAACTGCGTAACTTATCTAAACTCTTCATCATCCACTTAACTTTCTTATCAACTAGAAAAACTATGCCAACAATCTCCCCCTTTGGAATTGATTTAAAAAATTCTAGTGATACACCATTGTCGGTACCTTTCTTTGTACTGATCTTTTAGTTATGCTTCATCTCTCTTCTTTCTCTTTAATCTCACTTATCTACACCCTTTATTCTTTATTCTTCCCCTTTGATAGCAATGCCAATGGCAATCAACATTATTGTATTGACTTATGATTTTTTATATGTTCTTAACTGCTTTCCTTTGCTTTCACTTGCCTAGACTACTCCTCCATAGAGTAGTCTTCATGTACATCAATTCATACTTAAGATATTCTATTAAAATTTTATTAACTAATGCATACTGTATCTTTATTTAGTTAATTTTTGATAAGGATAGGACAACTAGTTTACCTCTTAGATATTTAAAGCTCTTCTTAGGTAGTGTTTTAGTGAATATATCATAAACTTTTTCCTTTGTCTATGAATGTATTCCAATCTTACGATTTTTTCCTATACCTGCTCCTTTAGAAAATGATATTTTATAGATATATGCTTGGTCTTCAAATGCATTATCAGATTCTTTGATATGTTAATGACACTTGTATTGTAACAATGTATAGAAATAGGTTCTTCAAATTTATTATGTATTCCTTCTAATATGTTTTTTATCCATAAAACTTTCTGATAATTAATGAAAGCAACAACATAATTAGCTTCATCTATTGATTGTGAAATACAATTCAACTTCTTCCTTGTCCATGACACTAACCTTCTTTGCAAATATAAAGCTCCTCCACCTGTACTTTTTTAGTCATTAATATTTCATGCCCAGTCTGCATCTATGTTTTATTAAAGATTAAAATCTTGTTTCCTTTCATACCATAATCCATAAGATTTTGTTCCTTTAAGATATCAGAATATCCTCTTAACTACAATCATATGTGAATCCTTATGATTAGATGAGAATCTACCGACTATTCCAACTCCATGTGAAATATCAGGTATGTTTTTTACAACATATTTTAGCTTCCCAATAATTTATCTATATAATGTTTCATTTACTTCCTTAGAATCATCTTCCTTTGATAATTGTTATACACTGAATTTGCGCCTCTGATCTCAAGCTCTCTTGGTCTTGATAATCCAGTATAACATGGGAATCATCTCAAGGTTGTGGGACCTTATGCTAACCGAGATGAGACCTCCAGGT
>MU225243.1:1353003-1370295 GCA_018584345.1 Thuja plicata
TCACATGACACAACCTCTTATGCCATAACCAAACATCATTGTACTATGCAAACAAACATGTTTCTTCAAATAAATCTAGATAAAATAAGTTACCTTTAGTCTGATCACCACTTCCAACTAATTCTCCCGTAGAATCATAGATCTTTGCCTTTCTGTGATGGAATTCAACTTTGTAAGCAGAATTGTTCAACTGTGCAACACTCAGCAAATTGTATTTTAGATCATCAACCCAATACACATCATCACATCTGATTTTTTCATTTAGGTTAATCAATCCATTACCTTTGATAAGACATGGTGAATCATTACCAAATTTTACATATCCTCCTTTACATTGGTTTAAGGTTTCAAACTATCTTTGTCACCAGTCATAGGATGGGAACAACCACTGTCAATGATCTAATGATCATTTTTGCTCATATAAGAGATTAGTGCAGTTTTCTCATCATCATCAAAATCTTCTTTCATTGCAACATAAACAACTTCTATATCATTGTCATTGGAATTATCAGTGTCATTGTCAGAAGTTTCTTCAGCAATATAACAAGATTTCTTACATGTGTCTTTGTAGTCCTTATATTTCCTAAAGTCTCAGTCATCCTTTCTGTCTTTATATTTGTTGTCCCTTCTTTCATCCTTTTCATTTTTGTCAGGACATCTAGCAGCTATATGACCAACTTTGTTGCATGAAAAACAAATAATAGGAAGTTTACCTCTATATTTTCCTTTACCTCTCGAAAGTCTTTTTGCCATAAGTGCTTCAAGTTCTTCAAGCTCATCATCAGAAGTGTCATTATCACTGTCCACATGTTTCTTTCCTTTTTTAGATTTATTGAGAACCAGTTGTGATCTAAAAGCATAATCAATCCCTTGTGGATTATAGTTATCATAATTTGACATTTCAAATGCAATTTGTCTGCCTATCAGATTTTCCAGATTCAGATTATTGTTAGGAGTACATCTCAATTCTTGAATTGCAGAAAATCTAATAGCATATATAGGAAATAAATTTCTTAGTACCTTTCTCATAATGGTGTTCTCATCAATAGTTCCATTAGCCCCTCTAATGGCATTTACAACTTATTTTATTCTACCATAGTACTGAATGACATTTTCACCTTCTTGCATTTTCATCTCATCAAACTTACCTCTTAGACTTTCTGATTTAGCCCTTAGCACATTTGTGTCTCCACCATAGATAGTTGCAAGTTTTTCCCACATATCTTTTGCATTTATGCAGCTCTTTATATCATCAAACTCTGAATAGCTCAATGAGGAGGTGATCTCCAACATTGCTTGATTGTGCTCTTGCTTTTGTCTTAATTGTATAGCTGAGAGAGGGGCAGTAGGTGGTACATAGGCATGTTCAATAAGTCACTTAGCATAATCTCCAATACCAACCAAATGTAGTTTCATCAATCTCTGCCATGCAAGGAAGTTATTTTTGTTTAGCTTGGGAACCTCCTTCTTATACATCTTGATCTTTTTTCTCCAAGTACCTTCAAACTATTTTTAGGAGACCAAAGCCCTGATACCAATTGTTAGAATGAATTTAGAATAACTGAGAGGGGAGGAGTGAATCAGTTATCCTCGGGTCTAGATGTAGCTAATAAAACTTTTTGTACTTCAGATCTACTCGGCAGCTGTAGCATAAATCAACAACTTTAATCATGCAGTTTACTGTCAATTAAAATTAGCTTGTAGTAACATAACAGTAAAGAAAACCATAAGCATTCAAACAAGTTGACACAAGTATTTAACATGGAAACCCAATATGGGAAAAACCACCAGTAACATGCTACCAAGTTTTCACTCTTCTTAAGTGATGCCCTGTGAGGAGCCAACCCTGTTAAAGGTTACAATAACACACTGCTAGGTGTGACCTGGTTAAAGGATTTAATCACCCTATCAGGAGTGGCCTTGTAAGAGGACTTAGAACATACCAATCTAAATGTCACCTTGTTAGAGGATTTATACAAATGACCGTTAAGTCAACCTTGTTAAAGGATTTAACTGATACGATGATAAGAAAGTGATTAGCAGTTTGTGATCTGGTACATACAACTTAATTTGCAATTTAGATTAAATTATAGGTCTGATGTTAACTTATTGGATAGCTTGCATTTTCATTTCAACCTTATGATCTACTTGGAAATCCATCAAGCAATCACACATGCAACTTCCTACTTCTGCATTTTTCCTTCTCTGCTAGATCATGCTAAATAGTAAATCAACTATGCAAACCTCTTACATACATATACATTCATCCACACACAATGAATAACCACTGAGGTTATCATATACCTCTCTGTCTAGGTCAGATAAATCTTTTGCCATTTAAACAAGATGGTAGATCTTAAGATAGGTCAAATCCAACGGATCCTCCCATCTTTGCATTACATTTACTTTTCCAAAGTATTCTCTAATTAAATCTTGAAACCATGCATTAATTATGGCTACCCATACATTAAATGACATTGATCAATCTTTAATTAACATTACATATCCCAATAATATCAACTAAGTCGGCTAGAGATCTCAAATCTCATCATTAATCTAATTATTGTAAGTCGGCCAACATCACTGTTTTCACTCGGCAATTTCAATGGTGCTCAGCATTGAGCAATTTTTACTCGTCACAAGCAACTTTACTCGGCACAAGAAACTTTAATCGGCATAAGCAACTTTTCTCAGCATAGAACAGCCAGAAAAACTATCTTTGAAAGATAAAAAACTAATTACTTTGCCAAAGTGCCAAGTGATCAAATACCCTTTGAATTACCTTAACTCAACCATTCACTTGGTCTTCTTGTTAAATCTTCTTCATCTACAATAGATATGGTACTCAAACATATAGCAATAGTCTCACCAGTAAAGGTTTGACATCAATGACAAAATAACAATTGCTTCCAGTGTCACTTTTCAACAATGTCAATAGGAACAAGGCATGTGTCATTATTTAACACTCAACTAAGTATAATCAAAGTCTAAATTAGAGTAAAACTAAACATTTAATAAATGTAATAACTAATAATCTCAATTTTGAATCTCCAGCTAAAGTTGTAATGTCAAATGAATAAGTGACACATGTCATAATGACATCAGATATCAATCTTCATATAGAAGCAATAAAAGTTAACTCGAGTCAAAATTGTACAATTTTTCCCTTTAGGTTTTCAATCTAAGTTTTTTCAGTTCCAACTAGTATTGGAGATTCAAAAAGGGGTTGACTTTCAGGTCAAGGAATGAAAAAAATTCTCTCACCTCTCTTCCCACTCACAGTCTGCACAAATTGAAATTATGGGTAGAATCCTGAATACCGACGTCCCGCCTTTTTAATTTTTCAAATCCCATGGTTTACTATTTTATTGTAGAACTAGAATTAGGGTTAAATTTTGAATCACACATGTAAATTGTATTTGCGTAGAATTATTTGAATTTTCCTATGAGTAGATACCATTATACCACAATGGGAAAAACAAATACCAAGGGTAAGATTATGAGTAAAAGGAAAAGATAGGAGACATATATAATAGACTTCCACAAACTGGTTAAAATACCAGGTTTCACATAAAAATTTCATGATATTTATGATCTTGTTATCTATGGAAATAAGGGAATCTTAGAAATTAGATTTGCATTGAAGAGAAGTGGAAAGATCCAATGAAGGAGATAAAATATTAAAAATTTAACAACATGGTAAAGGCAAAGACAAATAAAATTGAACCATGGGTTGCTGTGTCAGCAAGCATGGTGATAACTCAAGTATTCCATTATCCATAAATAGTCATGGTCTGCACCAAAAATTATGATGAAAATGAAAAAGAAATTGTCAATAAAAATAATCAGGAGGAGAATATGTCGATAACCGAGAGTGAATTTTCTATTCTAATGGACCCGGTTTGAAGCACAAAACTAAAACATGTACATTGACCTAGGAAAGCTGGCAGGGAATTATGAAAAAATAGATGCAATACATAAAGGTTTGTATATTAGAGGAATACCAGTTAGTTCTATTCTGGATCAAGATCATAAGCCTCCTTATATTATGATATTTTTGTGCAATGGGTTCAAGGTAGTATTTCCTTGCTAGCATTTTGTTGTGGATTGGAAAGTAACAAAGAAGTGAGTGCCATCATTTTTGAAATGACTTTTCATATTCACTGTGAATTAGAACCAGTAGGATTTGATTTTATCGAGAAAATTGTTCATTGCATGGAAGAAAAATTACTAATGATTAAAAGAGGTTCACATAAGGCATTTAGATTCACAGCCTACTTGTTCTATCTTATCTTAGCAAACTCTCATGCAATATTTTAGGCTAACAAGCTTCAACGTCAGTCCATAATTTGATATATGAATGGACATCTGAGATAGGTTTAGTGATAATAAAAGGAACTAAAACCATTTTTTATACATATTTTTAACACCCATGTATGATAAAATTAATGACACTCCAATGCATATATTGTTCGCGTCTTATAAATATTGCATTCCACTCATAAGTGAAATATAATTGGCTGACTGGTACTTCATGGAAGACTACACTATGTTAAGGTTTTATGATTCAGCGGTAGAACCCCTACAAAATTCTAATGCATGTGACAAAGAGTTTATTTGCATTGGAATATGTATTTCGGATGGAGAGCACAAATGTACTCTTGAATGGTTAGCAAAAGAAAATGATATTTCCTCTGTTGCATTTATCATTTGGAGGGTTCACATTTGAGAGAAGAGAAGTCAAAGTGGTACAAGTTTTTTTCACAATTTTTCTCTTTGATGTTGAAAACACTGGCATTATGATCCACTCAACTTAATTGGAAAAAATTTTAGAGGGAATGGGAACTCTGAAATAAAATTTCAACATGAGAGTATGCCATTGACAAAAAAAATTTAAAACATGGAGTCCAAGGATGAGGTAATAAAAGAGATGGAGAAATACACCGCTGAAAATAATATCTCAATAAAAGAAGTATTATCACAAATTATGGCAATGCACAAAAATAAAGGAAAAGTGAATCCCAGGACATCCTAAAATTTCTACCATAAAGATTCTCAAACATGTCAAAATTATATTCCAGTAGACCTAGTGGATCAATGTAAATATGGTAATTGGACTCAAACAATTTTTTTTTTGTGGGAAATGAAGAAGAATCTCACCAAGCCAAAGACCTTTGAAGATCTTTATGAAGTGGAAGAAGATTAAATATTTATCAATTTGTCAAATAAGGAGAATCCAACTCAAGAATATCATAGTGATGATGATCATGTAGATAATGAGTATTAGCTGGTTTCTACAAATCTCACATCCATTGATTCCACTCCTAAAACTACTACAGTATATACAATTTTTAGTGGAATAAATATGTGCATGAAAGAAAAATATTGAAAAGGGGTACTAATTATAGAAAAATGGGTTTTCCAAGTTGGGTTTTCTCGGTCCCACAGGACAAGTGCCTTGGTTTCCACCCGTCACACCAATTCAACCAAAACATTGTGAGGCACCAGTCCTTGAAGTTGAGTCAAAAGGTTCATCAAAAAATGTACTACTCAATCTCATACCCTTTCACCTTCATTTTTTCCACCTTCAAATCTAGTTCCACTTTTTTCCAAGCACTTAGATTCAATCTAAATCAAGTGCCACTATCACTAGTGGGGGATAGCATGTGTAGTAATAGTGGTTAAAAAAAGACATTATGAATAGACATGAAAATAGTGGAACCTAGAGATCAAGGAAGTGTAAAGAAGTAAAAGGTTATGATTCTTATGACAACAATGTTAATGGTGACTGTGAGTCAAACAATTTTCACACCTCCTGGGTAAAACCTTGTGAATAGTCCAAAGACTCCACTTGCTAGTGACAGTGGGACATGATTAGGAATGGTTCAAAGTGTTTCTAATCCTCATGATGCAATTAATAGAACTCCAAGCATAGGCAGATTCCCTTACATCAAAAAAAGTGATATTTTACCTTTTAAATATTCAATTGTGTCAGAAAACACAGATTTTCATTACAATGATTTTGTAACTAACTTTGAACAAACAAAAAATAGGAATAGACAAAATGCTAAGACATTGAAAAGGGATGCAGTTGTTGCAGCTCGTGATGCAAAACGTGCATCAAAGGGGATATTTCCCACATATGACTCAAACAAAAAAATAGTTGAGTTCATAGATGTCATGCCAACAACTAGAGAAAATAATCCACTAAAGATTGAGTTAAATCCATCTGAATTTCATGTTAGCACCATCCAAATGGATTTATCCAAAATAAAAAAATGTGGACAAGATAAATGTACTGAAAATGACCAACCAAGTGGTCTACAATTTAGTGATGAAGTTGGAGAGAGAGAGAGAGAAAGGAAAGCTTGTGGATAAAATAGAAAAGTTACAGGTAGGCTTGGAAAATGCAAAGGAAAAGGAGAAAGAAGTAGATAAGGTGCAAATAATTATAGAAAAGGATTAAAAAAAATTCTTCTAAATAATAAATTCCACAACAATCCATATGAACGTAGAAATGAAAATTTTGTTGGGAAAATTGGAAGAGAAATAAATAACTTGAGGATTAAAAAGGCTCTTCACAATGTTTATACAAAAGCATGGAGACTACGGCATAGGAAAACAATAATTTTAATAAGGAATTGGAGAATGAGAGGGTAAAAGCACAAACATGGGAAGATAAAGTATAGGAAATAAGAAAATATAGTGAACACTAGTTCTCAAAAATGAGAGAAGAGCTACAAAGAGCAAATAATACAATTAAAACATATGAAAATACATTGAATGACAAAGTAAAAATATAGTCGAGAAAATAAAACAAGATATTTAGGGGAAAATAAAAGAGAGTGACCTAATAGGTTGTGTGATTGATTTGAATTAAATTAAAGTCTGGCTGAATTCTTTTGGGAAGCTCAAAGAGCAAGTTCAAAATAACAAAAAACTTTGTCAGAGAGAGAATATTACAAGACAAATTTTGCAACAAACCAACACAACTAGTGAGAGACATTTGGAAAGCAAGGGAATTCATGACTGCATTTGTGTAACAATAAAGACAACATTTGTCTTTCAAAAATGTTAGAAAATGAGGGAAGGAGAGGAAATTATGGCCTTATATGGGAGAAATCTCACCAAGTTGAATAAAAAACAACCAAAATGATAATTCTTGGTTTGCCGAATCCTGGTCCTAGTCCTACAAAGTCATCAACGAAATTCATTGGAAGAGAAGATTAAAAAAAATAGTTTGATGATGCAATGATGTTTGAATTAGGCAAGCTTCCTTGGGACACAACTCATGAAGGCATTGAAAATTGCATCAAACTATTAAAAATTTTGAATGCAGTGTTGGATGCATCATTTCTTTCGACTCACTCTTCCAAGTATGGATAACTGACGAGGTCAGAGGTCATTTACTATAACTTGAAATTTTTTTACTTTCCAAACGATGCAAAATGGAGCATACTAAGAAAACCAGTAGAATCATCTCATCAGTTATAATTTGTGAAAGTACCTTCAAACATCTATATATTTTATTTATAACGGATTGAATTGAGTTTAAAGTTTGAACTTTTTTTTTTTGAACAGGATAAATGTAGTAGATGCTAATTTACTAATTAGGCATGTCAAATGTAGAAATGTACAGTTGTAGAGAGGGTTTCATACCGATTTTGACTTGGATTATTCACATGAGGAAAATTGACCTGAAGATGTTGTTGCTCCCTTGTTTCTATAAAATGGAATTCAGGGTAATTTTCTAAGGGTTATAAAATTGAAATTGGGTATTGATTTTTGTAAACAAATTCACAGAGTTGCGTACTTACTACTACTAATGAATGAATTGTATCATATTTGTAAATAAATTAGTGATAATCTCTATGAATTCCTATATTTTCAAAAAAAAAATGAAAATATTCAAGAATTTTACCATATGAGTTAAATAATGCAAATAAAAATCAATATTAATTGTAGAATTGATGACATTATCAACCACATTTATGTTTCTAACATTGGAATATGCTATTATGCATCATTGATGATGATATACATATAATATACTATAGTAATAGGTTTAACAAATACCTAGCACATGATACTTCAAGAATGGTTCATGTTGCCACATCGTCTCATTATTGGGATCCTCAGATTCCTCGCCATGAGCTTCATAAATTCCTAGTTCTTCGCTATGTTTTCTTCACTTTACATACCTCCACTTAATTGCATCTAAAGTAAAATGCTACCAGTACTAGTACATGATTCACTGACATCATTATTTTTCTGACACTCCCACTTTGGTTTGAAATTTAACCAACCCTCTCCTTTGACATTTTTACTCCACACTTTCAGTGCCTTATCATAAGGAAATGTATCGACATCATACCTAGATGTATAGAGCCTCAAGAAATTTTGCAAATTCTTTTCTAGTTTTCATCTTAGCTTTGACTTTAGGGACCCCAAATCATTTAAAACTCTATCATCCTCCACCAACCCCAATATCATGGTCAAACATAAATCAACAAGCTTGAAAAATTATGATATTGAATCAATCAACATTTTGTTGTGAGATACATTTTTCCAAAGCCTTATTTTTGATTAAAAAAGTAGCCAAGACAAGGGGGTCGACCTGAACTATCATAGCCAGCATGAGAAGTGCAGACTACCAGAATAAAACCAACATAGCACAGGGGTCAAAGCACCCTCACCCATATCCTTTTTCAACATCAAAAACCAGAAAAATAAAAATAATAGACCCCAACTCCACCATGGAGCTGGTAACCAGCTTGCACTCCGTAACAGACCCCAGCTTCACCCTGAAGCTGGTAATCAGTCTATGAAAGTAAGTATCCAAGTAATTAACATTAACGAAGGAATTACAATTAATAGTAAAGCAAGAATTAAATCTAAACCAGTAGTGAGAGTAATCCCTAATAGACCCTAGCTTCACCTTGAAGCTGGTAACCAGTTTGTGAAAGTAAGTTTCAAAGTAATAACCATAGAAGCAAGAATTACTTTTAACAGTAAGGGAGTTAAGTCTAAACCCAATGTAAAAGTTCAGCAGAATCACAACAAGGCCCTCAATGGCCAGACAACAAAACACAACAACAAAAAAAAACATGGAAAAAGGAGAAGATTAAATGGGGTTTTTACCCCCATTGTCTAGCAACATCTTGAGCCAATCCTTCGCAACGACTTGGAACAACTTCTCATTCTTGTGTTCTTCCTCCTGGGTAGACCCCTTCACCATTTGCAGAAGCTGGAAAGTGGTATCTGCCGAGTGCATAATCTTTACCACGAACCCATCTACCATGTTGAAGCTTTCACCCAGATTTTTTATTTCCTTCTTGACCTCCCTTAGATCCTTTTTAGAGACCTATTCCAGGGAGGAAGCCTGAAGAGTTTTAATATCCTTCTAGATTTGGGCTATTTCATTCGCCATGGTCTGAAAATTCTAGGTCACCATATCCTTAACCTCTGGGGTCTCAATTTTGGTTTTCTCCTCCACCTTGGGTTCCTCCACCATCACTTGTGGGTTTGCAAACAATGGGGATGTGTTCTGTGAGTCCACAGTCTTATCTTCAAAAAACTTCTTCTTGGAAAGGTCCATGGTGGGCATAGTGAAGCTGGCTGAAATTGGGGAGAGTCATGGCTCTTCTTATCCCCATCCAGATCTTGAGGGTCTTTGCCTTTTTCTTTCTCCTTGATCTTTCTTTTCTTCCCCTTTTTAGTGTTTCCACTGGTGCTAATTTTTTTAACCTCCTCCTTCTTTGACTCTTCTGCTTCCTCCTCATCTTCAATGTAACTTTTCCTAACCGCTTTCTGCTTGAATCAGGTTTTAGCAATTTTTTGGGACCTCCTTTTGCTCTTATTATCTTCCTCATCCTCCTTAAATTCAATAGTGATTTGGGTGCCACCCATGGACCCCGCATTTACCTTAGTATCTTTTTCTAGGGTTTTGGAGGAATACCAGGGGTTAGAAGCACCCGTCGCCTCCATAGGGCCCTTCACAATTGGCATGGTAATACCCTATAAAGACACAATTATGGGGGGACACAGGGCAGGATGGAAATTATAAAGGTAGATGATAAGCCCTTGATGGAGGATGCAATAATTTTTCTTGGATTTTAACTTTTCTCTTGCATCCAAAATTGTGTCTTCAAGAGAGTGAAGAAGGTAAAATGGGAAGGATATAGTATCATTGTACCTAAAGTGGTTAAGCAGGGTAAAGTGGTAGTTGTAGCAAGTGCCAAAATGGCCTTCTAGGGTAATATTCTTCATGAGAATGAGGCATACATCATTCCATGGGCTAGGCAGATCCTCCCTTTTAAATCCTCCATGGATTGGAACCAGAACCCCCATTTTCTTGAAGAATCTCACCTTGCCAAAGTCATCGCGGCTCTTCATAATATTTTTCCGCTTCATCCCCTCTGTTGAAAGACCTATAGCCTAGGCTATAAATTCTTCATTTACCTCGAAGGTAATACCATTAATAGTAACTTTCCACTCAGTTCAAGTTTTAACTAGATACATGGAGATAATTTCATCACATCCTCTCATATTTTCCATGAAGGGGTAAAACCCACCCTCCTTTAGATAGGTTAATGCACACTGGTCTTTGAGAAAACCCACCTCAATCCTAGGGGGTTCCACCCTCACCATATCGCCACCCATATCAGACATATACTCAGGATTAACCTCAATGTGTATCTCCACTGACATACCACCCTTCACTCCTCCACCCAACACTCTCAGAACCAGAGTCTTGTGGAAGCTACCAACACAAAACCAGAGGCCAGAAATACATAGGATAAAAAACTAGTTGGGAATAAAATCCAACTTTTTAATGAAATGACAAGTACCGGTCAGAAGGTTAGCTAGAGTAATTGTAGAGTTTTCATGTATCCTAAAATGATTGCCTATCCCATAATTAATGCACCACTTAACCTCATCCATCTTTTCAAACACACCCAACCTCGTGTTATTCTCCACATCAGTTTAAAATTTGAAAAAGCCCATACTTTTTCCTAAATTAAAGTTAATGGCCTGTATTTTTAGACTTCTAAAAGTATTAAAAACCTTTCCCATCACTTTTTGAAAATTTGAATTCCACCCAATCCTCATGATTCTATCTGCCACCTCTCCCATCCAATCAAATTTGACCTTGTACTCCATAGGTTAAATATTTTCTTTTTCAACAAGCAAGGCAGTTTGTTAGGAAAGGGAGCCCAAGTTTCTCCAGCATCTGAGACCTTGTTGATTAAGTCTCATGGCTGCTAGCTTGTTAGCCACCACATTTCCCTCTAGGAAAATATGTTGTAATTTAAAATCGTCGAATCTGGAGATCAGTGACCAGATGTCCTGCAGTAGATTAGAAAGCCTCCAACCAGCTTTAAAGTTTCCTTTAACCATCTCAATAATGATTTTGGAGTGCCTCTCTATGAACAGTCTTTTAACTCCCAAGGTAACCGCCACCTTTAGGCCCCATAAGAGGGCAGAGATTTCTGCCATGTTATTTGACCCCAATCCAAGGTTTGTTGCATAAGCAATGATCATCTTGCCATTTTTGTCATGGAAGATACCTCCACTCACAGCAGATCCATTGGAGGCAGCTCTGTCAAAGTTCAATTTGGTAAAATTTTCCTCCGGGGGGGACCATTTGGTATTTTGTCTTGCCAAAACCTTGGATCAGTCGAACTCATAGAAGGAGGGAAGTAGTTGCCAATCCTTAGCAACCAAATAGTCAAAACTCTTGGGGGCAGGGGGGGGGTTCTAGAAGAAGGTAGAAAGGTTTTCCTTCAATAGATTCACAGCCAGTCATGCTGTCCCATCAACAACTTTTTCCTCCCCTCTAAAAATCGGGTTTTTCCTTTCCTTCCAAAGGCTCCAACAGATATGCGGGGGTAACAACCTCCAAAGGGTGTTGATAAGAGGGTGCTTCACAAGGTTTCCCCAGTTGCATACAAATCAGTCCAAGTCCTCCATGAAGACGCAATTCAGTTTCATAATACTCATAATTTTGGTCCAGACCAGAGTCGCATAAGGATAGTGAATGAGAATGTGGTTGATAGATTCCACATGAGTTTTCCATAGAGCACATCTATTGACTAAATGTATCCCCCTTTTTCTGGAGATTATCTAATGTAAGAATTTTACCATGAAGGGTAGTCCACCAAAAGATATTGATCTTAGGGATTAATTGGGGAATCTAGACTTTCCCCTGGCTCTTTTCATCAGCCACAGTCTTTAAATTGGTTAGATAAATATATTTCACCGTTATTTCCCATGAATTGTTATGGAACCAAATGGCTTTGTCTTCAGTTCGGGATATAGGGATTATGACGCCCTCAGTAAGCTTCTAAATTTCTTTTATATAAGGTGGGACTTGAGTCTGGTCCTGAAAAGCATCATCGAGTGCTTTCCATTTCTTACCTTGAGAGATGTAATCATTGACTTTACCTCCAAAGTGAGAGATCAATCTATCCTTGATGAGACCAAACTTTTCCTATCCCATGGGTTTTTCCCCCACCCACCAATCTTCCCAGAAATGGATCTGGGTGCCGTTTCTGACCAATCATTTTAGAACTTTGAAAAGAATTCCTTTGCTTTTATAAATGAAATTCTATATTTTTGAGCCAGAGGGAAGACTTTCCCCGTAGGGGAATTGGTCGTTATAGAAGTATTTGGCATTCATAATTCTACACCACCCAGTGGTTCCTCTAAAGAGCTACCAGCCCATTTTAGAGATGAGAGCTTTATTCAGGTCTTTGATTTTTCTCACACGTAGCCCTCTGACCAGATTTGATTGACAAACAGTGTCGTAGATGACCAGGTTCATTCTAGCCTTTTCCTCCGTCCCAGACCAATGAAAGTTTCTCTAGATTTTTTCTAGCTTCTTGACAGTTCTATCATTTATTTTGAAGAGGGATAATAAATAAACAAGAATACCTTGGAGGGTAGCTAAGAGTAATTGGAGTTTCCCAGCATTACTAAGAACTTTACCTTTCCAACCAGCTAACTTTTTTTGCATTTTCTCCAGAATGGAGTTCCAAAATTCATCAATGACTTCCTTCATCATGAGCGGGAGACCAAGATAGGTATTTGGGAGTGAAGCTCCCTTATAGCCCAGGCAATCCACAATTAAAGTCTGCGTTCTCATTTGAGTGTTAAAGAAGTAAATTTTGCATTTTTTGTAATTGATCACTTGGCTAGATGCCAAAGCATATTTGTTCAAGAGGTGTTTCCACTCTCTAGGTTCTCTAATGCAGGCTTTTCCAAAGAGAAATGTATCATCTACAAACTATTGAAGAACTTTTGGAGTAAGGGTGGAGGTCGGTTTAAAACTACCAATAGATCCAACACTTTCCATCCTCAGTAAGTTCTAAGCCAGAACTTTTGCCACTAGAAGGAACAGGTATAGGGATAGAGGGTCCCCCTGGCGTAATCCCCTTTCTAGAGTAAATGATCCCTAGGGTGTGCCATTGACCAAAACAACAAATTCAACCATTTCCACCGCCACGTTTATAATATTGATGAATTTTTCATGAAACCAAAATTTCCTGAGCACCTCATACAGGAAATTTCAAAGAACCTTGTCATAAGCCTTGGAGATGTCTAGTTTTAGGGCCATGGAAATGTTCTTACCTTTCTCCATGGAGTGAATGATTTCATGAGTGGTGATAACAACATCAAGAATTTGTCTTCCTCGGACAACCCCCTTCTGGTTGGGATTGATAATTTTTCTGAGGACAGGTTTGATCCTTTTGTTGATAATTTTGGATAGGATTTTGTAGGTAGTGTTACAAAGAATTATGGGCTAGAAGTTTCTCATGCATTTAGGTTATGGCACTTTAGGTACTAGGACAATGTAAGTTTTGTTGAGTCTTTTCAAGATACTGCCATTTCTGACAAAGTCACGGGTAGCATGGATGAGGTCATATTTAACAACTCCCCAAAAGTGCTGGAAGAAGGCTAGGGGAAACCCATATGATCCTAGGGATTTATAGGCTCCCATAGAGAATACTGCAAAATTAAATTCCTCCTTAGAAACCTAAGACAAAAGGGTCTCATTGTCTCCCTTAGTAACAACCTTAGGGATAACATCCAGAAGTGAGTCAAAAGTAGCACCCATCCTAATCTGAGCCGGTCTTCAGAAAATTCCTTGGAAGAAATAAGAAGCATGATTACCAATATCTTCAACCTCCAAGAGTAGGTTCCCATTATCTTCTAGGGATTTAATAGTGTTCCTCCTTTTATGAATGGAGGCGGACCTGTGGATAAAGGTAGAGTTTTGGTCACCTTACTTCAGCCATTGAACCCATGACCTTTCCTTCTAGAAAATTTCCTCCCTCTTGAGGTTTTGTTTCCATTTGTTTCTCCATTCTTCCTCCTCCTAGTGCTCCTCCCAAGTAGCCTCCCCCATACCCATATCCTTCTGGAGGTGGGTAATTTTCTCCTCAAGATCTTTTTTGGATTGGAAGATGTCACCTAACTTGGATTTACTCCACCTTTGGGCCTCCCTTTTGATGATTTTCAACTTTGTAGCGATTTTGAACATAGTTGTTCCCTTCACTAGGGTATTCCACCATCTCTTAATACATTCTTAAAACTCATTGTGAGAGTGCTACATGATTTCATAATGAAATATATGGGGTCCATTACATTTTCTCTCTTCCCAATCAAGGATCAAAGGGGAGTGGTCAAAAACCATTCTTGCAAGGTGAGAGAGGCTGAGCAAGGGAGAAATATTCCAACCTCCCAATAACATCCATCTATATAGTCTAACTTGTATGAGGTGTCTCCCTTTTCTGTTGTTGGACCAAGTAAATCCCATTCCCTGCAGGTCTAGATCAGCGAGGTCATTATGTCTTATAAAATCAGCTAGCTCCTACATACTTTCCAAGAATTCTTGTGTGCCCCCACTTTTCTCAAAGGGGAATAAGGGCGTATTAAAATCCCCAACACACATAGTGGGGTGGCAATGATTAGAATCTATGAGGTTAGAGATTTCCCCCCAGATTCTACTACATTTGCCTGTAATGTTAGGAGCATAGATATTATACAAGTACCAAGAAATATTATTCTAAGTAAACAAAACAACAAGGAAGTTATGAGAAAAAGTCATAGCATTTCTAGAAAACTTACAAGGGTTCTAGAGAGTGGCCACACCTCCAGAGGCCCCATCAGCTTCACTATACAAAAACACCACACCCAGCCAAATATTGTCCACTAGTAGAGTGAAGTTTTGATACTTTATTTTAAGCTCCTGAATAAGAACCACATCAAACTTGAAGTCAAGAATGTACTTCTTTAGACCAAACTATTTTTGTGGGTTGTTCATGCCCCTTATGTTCCATGAGAGGAACTTCATCTTTTGTTTTTTTGGGAGTCTTCTAGGGTTAACTGTCATCCATTGGCAATGGCCCTTGCTGCTTCTTTAGCTCTAACCGCTTTCACCAATGGTCAACCTATTTTGGTTTCATTCCCCACATCTGTGTTTTTTTTTGTATCCACACTTTCATCCCCCTTCTTTCTTCTTGTTTTCCTTTTAGGTTCTGACCAGTGCAAGAGGCTAGTCAATGGCGGTGAGTGGGACATTATTGGTATTTCCATTACCAATCCCATCCCAATATGGATTGGGGAGGAAATTCCCCCCCGCGTCCATTAAACTACTCAAATCAGTAGTTCTATCTGTCAAAATGCTTTTGGACACCTGTGCCTTCTTCCCAATGTTGACTTCTTTATTTTCTACCCCTTTTGGGCTTTCTCTGTCAAAGTTGGGGGCCACTTTTAGGTCATCAACCAACTCTCCTTCCTCTAGGTCTACCACCTTTTCTACCTCTTTATCTTTTCCATTCCCCTTCACCCCCAGCCCAAGAGTAGGAAGCTCACCCTTATCAAGGGGGGAGGGGTCTCCATGGTCATCGTAGAACCAGTAGCCTAGTCTCGTACATCATCTTCCACATTCAAGGACACCGAAGCAAGCCTCTGAGGGTCTTGCTCAACAATCTTAGTCGATACCTTGCATTATGTTACCACATGCCCATTTTTATGACATTTTTGGCAGTGTAGAGTAGCATTCTCATAGACAATGGCATGGTTCCAGTTCTCCTATTTGGATTTAAGCATCACAAAGTTGGGGAGGGGGTTATTCATTGTCACATTCACACAAAATCTTGCAAAAACCAACCTATTTTTATGGGCGGTGATCGTGTCCGCTGCCACATAGCTTCCAAATGAGTTCCCAATCCACCATAGCACCTTCTTGTCCTAGAATTCAAGGGTAAACTAGGTAGTCAGACCGACACCAGCACTGCTTTTTGTAGTTCCACCTCTAGATGGAAGTCTGGCTTCCATTTGGCCATTAACAGTGCATATTTTCCATAGCACCAACTTGCTATGGAGACAACATTATAGTCCTCCATAGTGTTAAATCAAAAGAGGAACATCCCCCCTCACATAGCCGATACAGACACAGTTCCCTTGACCTTCCATCTAGCCGTATACCACCTCCGAACCATATCTATGGTGGGTCTCAAAGCGAAAAACCTCCCCACCAGAGCAAGTTGTAGCGAGGCAGAAATGCCTTCGACCACAACATCTGGGACAGTAATCTCATGTCCAAATTTGCATACCGAGATAATAGGGGGAGCAGAGGTGTCAAGAGACTCTTTCCCCAACACTGCAAGTTTCTAGCCCCCCGCTGGGCCCTCTTTGATTTCTGCCACATGTTTGGGGAAAGTATCCCAACCTTCCAAACACTGCAGATGAGCTGACCCCACAAAGGAGGAAAATGAGGAATCCACGGCTCTAGGAACTGCACAACAGTCACTGCCATCCCTGTGATAAAGCATGAGGAACAAGTCTAGGTAGAGGACCTTCGTGCTCCCCGAGATCGCCGGTAGAGCAGAGCCCGAAGCTAACATTCAAAAAAGAAAATGAGTGGGAAAGTTTCTGAAGTTGCAAAGTGCATGGTACTATTCTCTATATGATGTTAATTTGCAATGCAACCCACATACCGAGAAATTCTTCCAAATCCTTGTTACTGTTCCCTGTTCATGGAGGTTCCACATAATATTATACTAATCCCTCATTGTCTGTGAAAAATGTCTTGATTTCTCTCTCAAACAATATTCATCTAAAGTTCCATTTAGAGTTACTCCATTTAATTCTTTGGTTTTGCAAAAATGATCTATCAGAGTTAGTATCTAATATATAAATGTGTATGTATATACCAAAGACAACTCTCTCTCTCTCTCTCTCTCTCTCTCTCTCTCTCTCTCTCTCTCTCTCTCTCTCTCTCTC
>MU225243.1:1370345-1391395 GCA_018584345.1 Thuja plicata
TCTCTCTCTCTCTCTCTCTCTCTCTCTCTCTCTCTCTCTCTCTCTCTCTCTCTCTCTCTCTCTCTCTCTCTCTCTCTCTCTCTCTCTCTCTCTCTCTCTGTGTGTGTGTGTGTGTGTGTGTGTGTGCATGTGTGTGTATCTATTGTTGCGACTACTTGGTTTTTTTGTGTATACATTCATGCTGAAATAAAAAAGAAGAAATCTTCCAAACATTTTTAAACAAACAATTTACCTTCTATTTTTTTTCTTTTTTTTTTTTCTAAATAAAGAGGTACAAACTTTTTTTTTGTTAGTAGACTACGTGTTTACAAATAAATATAGCAAAAAGTAAACATATTCTCTTATTTTAAGGCTAATCTAACATCACATTTCTAACTTCCATTTTATCTACCAACATACTAACAACATTAAATGTACATATTTTATTTCATAAATAATAGTTACAATTTGTCTTTTTTTTAATCATAAATAAACAACAGGTCCTTTTTTTTCTTTTGTTTTGTTTATGCACATCAAATGAAGTGAAATATAATCTTCCAACCTTTCCCAAAAATAAAGCACAAAATTCATATTCCTATATATTTTTTAAATCACAACTTTGATGCAAATAACTAAATTACCTAAAGAAGGTAATCTTCATTAAATTTTTTTCTAATACATGGAACATAAATACAGGTTCTGATAATTCTTTCTTTGTGAGACTACAACACTTTCTCTTTGTTTCAAGAAGGGAATTATAAATTAATTTACAACCTCTTCACTCTTCCATTTTTTTAAGTAAACTAAATACATCTTTACAAAAAACAAAAATAAACTATGAGACACCACACTTGAACATTTCTTCACACTATATTCTCATTCTTTTTATCCATATGCATAAACCTGAAATAAAAATTTAAATTGACCATGGAGGCTCACATCCCATCCTAGGCCTTTACAAGGCCACCCCCGAGCTATGATAACTTAGAGCCCAAATACGTAACATCAGTCAAATATATGGACAAAAAAATTTGCAAACAAAACACACATAAACTCTCATCAAAGGCTATCACATAGGGTCTCAAAATGACTCATTAAAGGGGTGAAGGAAGACAGTGTACTTAAGAGGAGAATCATATTAAAGAAATTCATTTCCTTCACAAGGCATACAAAACCATAACCTTCCTTTAAAATTAAAATCTACAAAATCCCTTATGACCCTCAAATGGCAACATGCCAAACTCCCCTTACGACCCCCAATACAATGGCAAAAAAGACCCCATAACCTTTTCCATATCCCTCTCCTCCATGAGGAGAGACTCTAAACTCTCTAAGTTGTCCTAATTCCCTTCACCCCAAGGCTATTATTCCCTCCCAAGGGTGATTTTATCCTTGCACACCCAAAACAACATACAATCATGAAAACACAAAAAATACCATGAAAAAACAACAAAATCTTCACAACACATTCATTTTCAAAACTTCATACACATATGAACATAGAAATTATTGGGATGAAACCACCAACCTTTACTAAAGTTATGGAAAATGAGGTTTTATGAAGAGCTCAAAGTCCTAAGTCCTTCTCCTTTCCTCTATCTTCTCTAACTCCTTAGTTGTCTCCAAAGTTTGAGAGTGGGTGATCAAAGTCTATGGCTTTGTCAGATCCCACTAAAAACAATCTACACACTTCCCACCACCCTCTTCGAAGAAGATGTGAATTTATATTGGTTGGTATTCTAGAAATTGGAAACTAGGAATGGTCACTTGAGAATGAGAAATTATTAACTTGCACATGATTGGGAAGGTTGTCTACCCAAGGCCATCTTGTCAAAAGTTAGTTTTTGTCCATATTGGAAAACCAAATTTTGGAAGGGCTCAAGAAAAATACCTACATGGTCCTATGGTTAAAAAATGGCCTTACCCATAGGTATACCAAGTGGTCCTTCAAAAGGACCTAAACTCAACTCTAGGTGTTAGTTTATCCCTCCAATAACTCACCTTAAGCCTACCTACGGGCTCCTCTTGCTTTGACCACACTCAAGGCTTACTACCAAGGGAATTTATATGGGGATGCTACATGGTACTATCCTAGGTTTGATTCCAACCAATAATTCCTCAAATGGATATGTCATTGCCACATATGTACAATACAACTATCATGTGAAACCACAAAATACACATCACATAACACACTTGGCATGTCCATTTTGATATTTAAAAATTCACAATTTTACAAATTATAATTAAAAAACCATACAAGCATCCACGTTTATGAATTAAATCACATTACACAGGTTTTGTCTCTTCATTAGATGCAACCTTGGCTTCACTGTCATACATAGGTTTGGTTCTAGTTTTCTAAATTTATTCCATGGTCATTTCCTGCACATCTCAATTCAAATATCAGTAGCTCAAAAAATCATATGCATTTAAAACATACGTAAATAAACATCATTTGAGAATTTACTAATTTCTCCACAATTCATATAACCAATTCAAAATTCAATCATTCCATTAACAATTTAACAATTTTCCACGCATTTCTCACATGAAGTAATATGCACTTTAAAAAATAAATTAAATTGAACATTTAATTTTCAATAAATCACATCTCATCACAATTAAAATTCCAATTGTCATTTTTCCTAATTAATCAACATAAACATGATGAACTATAACTGGTTGAATGTGTGAAGATGTTAAGTTGATGATTACCAAGCTACTGAAAGTTAATGCAAGACATTAAATCAGTTAATGTATTGTATTTTCATTGATGTCAAATTGATATAATCTGATTAGTTATATACAAAGTGTCAAGGACTTCAGCGAATCAGAAAGATAAAGGTTATGCTTTCAGTAATTCATAAAAGATCAACATTTACTATGTGACTACGAACACAGACGGGTAGTGCACCCTGACAGACAAAGAAACCTGAGAAGAATGTCACAATGATGGCCGACCAAGAAACAAGAAAAGAATTACCAAAAAGGAGAAATTCACAGTGATGACCGTCAGATAGACAACCCCAACAAAGATGCCTGACAAGAACTAACGTGTTGACCAAAGCTAAAAAAGAGTTAAACACTCAAATGAACTAAAGTTTAGAAACAACAAAAGACTTAGCTGGCAAGAGCTAAAGAAGGAGTTAACCGGTTGTTAATATTGTTTTCATCGACAAGTTAAAGCCACAGATAAGAGAAATATTTAAAGCTATTTTATTCCAATTGTCAAGGAGAAATCTATGGAATAAAACTAAAGTAAAGCTTTAAAGAAATATTGTCTAGAATTGCGGATCACGCGAAGAACAAGAAATTCAAGAAATGAGAAATGGTGAAATAATGTATATAAAGAGACAAGATAATTCATTGTGAATTAGGGGTGAATAGAGAAAGACTATGCTAAGGAGAAAATAATGAAGGAAAAATTCAATCAGACCTGATCAATCAAGCTGAAGAATAGAACTAATTCTGTAGACACTGAGCAACATATAATCACAACATCACCAAGCAGAAAGAAGTGGAGAAAAGGTATTGAAAAGATACATTTATTAGAAAGGTATTATGAGCTTACAATAGATCTCAAAAAATACAAATTATAGTTGTATATGTGAATAGAGCATTTATTGTTTCAATCTAACCATTGAATCAAAAATTCTCTTAACTAAGCAGGACTTAACAATCCTTTCTATATTGATATACATCCCAAGGAGTATCAAAAGGTTTTATCACGAAGATAGCATGAGATGCCAGATACATTGGGTTTGGTCATGAAAGGTAGCATAGAGATGCCCGATATCAAGTGGAAAACTATTCTATTTAAATCCTCTAACAAGGTCACACCTAAAAGTGTGTTTATAACCTTTACAATTATCAAGAGAGTGAAAATTTTGGGTTACCATTCCCAAGTGGTTTTTCCCTTAACAGTGTTTCCACATTAAAAATCCATGTGTCATTGTGTTTATGAGTCATTACTTTAGTGTTTTTCATTGCACATAACTAATATGGATTGATCAGTGTACACTAAGTTATTTACTACATTTTGATAAATGAAATACTGCTAATCGGTAAATAGTAAGAATAAGGTATAACAGTGAACCCTAAGCAGTAGTTATTTGTTAAGATTATTTGAAGGCATTCATCTTGTAGGACTGAAGATAAGTAGAGGATTAATATTATGGTACTAAGTTTTTGGGTGACTTATTGGAATATTTTTGAGGCCACTGATTCAACCCCCCTCTCTATTATTCTAAAAATTGGTATCAGAGCTTGTGTGCTTAGAAGGAAGGTTTCAAGACCTAAGAAAAAGATCACAAGATGAGAAAATGAGATGTGTCCAAGTTGAATAAGGAAAATTTTTCCTCATGTAAAACCACAATAAGAATCCGCCTATCTGGTATTGGAAATGATGTTGCTCAATACTTAGATACTTATTTGTGTTCCCTACAGGACCTCACATACTTGAGCAATTGAGAGAAAAGCATGAGCATAATTGCATTGTGATAGAACTTGATTCCTCACTCTCCGATGTTGAGTTTGAAGATGTCAAAAACTACAGCTTTGCAAAGTAAATGTGGGGTAAATTGAAGCTAGTACATGGAGGAGATGCTAATGTACTAAGAGCTAAGGAAAAAATCCTAGGAGGTAAATTTGATGACCTAAGAATGAGAGAAGGAGAAAATATCACTCAATACAACTGCAGATAAAAGAGGTAGTCAATGCTATCTAAGGAGTTAGAGGCATACTTGAAGAAAAGATAGTGGTAAGTAAAATCCTAAGAACCTTACTACCTGTATGTTCTATTAGAGTATCTGCTATACAATAAATTAGAGCAGTTGCAAATAATAAAGTTACTCTAGATAGTTTGGTTGGTAGATTGATTTAATTTGAGATGAATAACTTTGATAATAGTTTATTACCATTTATTGAATCTGCATTCAAATCTTCTTTGGAAATAAGTAAGTCAAGTCATAAACACACTATTATAAATGATAGTGAAAGTGATAGTGATGATAAAGATCTTCATGAGATTGAAGCACTAATGGCTAGAATATTATAGAGAGGAAAAGGTAGATACAAAGATAAATTACCACTTGTATGTTTTAATTGCAAAGAGATTGGACAATTTTCTGCTAAATGTCCTAATAGAAGAAAAGATGATAGAAGTAACGATAGATCATATGAAAAGAAGTTTGATAGAAGTGACAATAGAGACTACCGAAGAAACCAAAAATGTAGCAGAAGAGATACTTGAGACTACAAGGACAAAGGGGAGAAAGCTTGTTACCTAGCTAAGAACAGAGATGGAGATACAGACACCAAATCTTATGAAGACATTGAGATGGTGTTTGTGGCCATGAAGGATGATTCAAATGAAGAAGAAAGGTATGTATAAATTGCACTCATATCTAAGGTTAGTAAGAATGATGTTTGGATTATAGATAGTGGCTGCACTCACCACATGACTGGTGATAAACAAAATTTTGAAACTTTTCAGTACTATAATGGTGGATCAGTAAGAATGAGTAATGACACACCTTGTCCAGTTGAAGGTAAAGGAGCTATAATGGTGAATAACCTGATCAAATGTAAAAATGCATACTAGATAAAATGAATTAATTATAAGATGTTGAGTGTCTCACAGCTGAATAATATAGGTCACTGAGTAGTATTTGAGAATAAGAAGGAAAAGATCTCTAATGAATTAGGAAGGTTGATTGGAATTGGTGAAAAAACAAAGGTAACCTTTTCTATCATGATGATAAAAACACCACTTGTTTGATGGCTAGAAATGAAGACATATTTTTGTGGCATAAGAGGTTATGTCATGTGAATTTTGACAACATGATAAAGATAAGAAATAAAAGGAAATTAAGATGCTTACCGACCATGGGAAAGCCCGAACATATCATGTGTAAGAATTGTCAAAAAGGTAAGATGAAAAAGTCTAGTTTCAAGCATAAAGCCCATACATCTAATGTTATTCTAGAATTAGTCAATATTGATCTATGTGGATCCATGAGAACAAAGAGTTACTATGGTGATAGATATTTCATTCTCTTTGTTCATTATTATTCTAGAATGATGATAGTTATATTCTTAAAAGAAAAATCAGAAGCATTCAAGATGTTTAAATGGTATAAAGCTATGGTAGAAAAAAAAAGTGGCAAGGAATTTAAATTCTTAAGATCAGATAGAGGAGGATAATTTGTTTCTAATGAATTCACTAACTATTGCAATGAGCATGGAATTAACAGACAAGTTTCTACACCAAGAACAACACAACAAAATGGGATTTTTGAAAGGAGAAACAAATCAATTGTTGATTGTTCCATAAAAATGATGATAGGGAAAAGCATAACTCAAACATTCTGGAGGGAAGCTATTAGTACTATTATCTACACATTGAACAGAGTATAATTGAAGAAAGACACCAAGAAGACACCCTATGAGCTTTGGTATGGTTACACACTGAATGTAAGTTACTTCAGAATTTTTGGTAGTCAATGTTATATTTTGAAAGATGATAGAAATGGAAACCTTGACTCAAAAAGTGATGAAGGTATCTTTCTTGGGTATTCCACCAAGAGCAAGGCTTATAAATGTCTTAACAATTCCTCTAACAAAATCATTGAAAGTGTAAACATTAGAATAGATGAATATGCAGAGAAAATGACAAGGAAAGAAAAAGATAACCAAAGGACTACAATGGTTTTGTTTACACTAAAGAACCTGACACTCTACCTAAGCAACAGTGTATCACTACCGAGCAACAAAACATTGCACCTGAGCATCAAGCTGCAATTACCAAAAATCAGGAAAATCCTCACAATGAGGTTCTGGGGGATGGAGATCACAATGAAGGTCAAGATGATGATCAAAATGATGGAGAAAGAGATGAAACAAAACTTACTAAGTATGTCAGAAGACATCATCCATAGAATTAGATCATAGAAGACAAGAAGGCTGGAATGAGAACAAGAAGTAAGTTACTAAACACTAGATGTTTACTTTGTGATTTTGAGCTTATATCTGTTAATACTGCAATTGAAATGAAGAATGGGTCAGTGCTATGAATGAAGAGATAGAATAGATTGAGAAGAATAGTACATGGACATTATTACCAAGACCAAATGACAAGAATGTCATCGGAAGCAAATGGATATTCAGAAACAAGCTGAATGAGAATGGAGAAGTCACAAGGAATAAAGCAAGATTAATATGCAAGGGGTATGCACAAGAAGAAGGTATTGACTATGGTGAAATATTTGCACCCATTGCTAGACTAGGAGTAATAATTATTCTTTCTTACGCTACATTCAAAGGATTAAAGGTATTCTAGATGGATTTCAAATCAACATTCCTAAATGGAATACTAGAATAAGAGGTATACATTGAACAACCAGAAGGGTTTATTGATCTAGACAAGAGAAACATGGTATGTAGATTGTATAAAGCATTGTATGGATTGAAATAAGCACCTAGATCCTGGTATGAAAGAATTCACTCCTAACTCATAAGCATTGAATTTGTAAGAACAAGTGAAAATAGTAATCTATATTTAAAAGAAGATACTGATGGTAATATTGTGATTGCTGAAATATTTATTGATGATATCATATTTGGGGGTAATGAAATGTTATGTAAATCCTTTGCTAATGAAATGAGCGAAGAGTTTGAGATGTCTATGTTTGTGGAGATCAAATTCTTTCTTGGTCTACAGATTCTTCAGCAAGATGCAGGCATATATATCATTCAGTCCAAATACATCAAGAAATTGTTGAAGATATTAAAAATGGAAGAATCCAAGCCAGTTGGAACACCTATGGAAACCTGATGTAAGTTGAGAAAAGAAGATAAATCAAATGAGGTAAATCAGACCTTGTATAGATGAATGATTGGAAAACTATTGTATGTTGTTCATACTAGACCACATATAGCACATTGAGTTGGAATAGTTGCAAGATTCTCTGCTAATCCCAAAGATTCACACATGACTATTGTCAAGATAAATCTTAGATATCTAAAGAACACTGAGGACTATGGCTTATGGTCTAAAAGAAAAGGCAAATTTGAGCTTCAAGTCTATACAGATGTTGATTGGGATGGAAACTTAGATAACCAAAAGAGCACAATTGGAGGAGCATTCTTCATGGGAAACATACTTGTCACATGGATCAGTAAGAAGAAAGGATGCATCTCACAGTCTACTGTAGAAGTAGAATATGTGGCTACTATTGCAAATTGCTCCAACATTGCCTGGATCAAACAATTACTTGAAGGTATGAATATGAAAATTCTTGAGCCAGTGGTTATCTATTGTGATACTACCATTGCAATATACATTTCTAAGTATCCATTCATGCATGCTAAGACTAAGCATATTGCAATAAAGTATCATTACTTAAGAGAAGAAGTGAAAGAAAAATAGGTGATACTAAAATATTTTCAAACAATTAGCTGAAATATTCACAAATCCATTACCAAAAGATACATTTGAGTACCTGAGAAAGAGACTAGGGGTCCAACCCTTGTTTATTGGTCAGTAAGCTAACTAGGAGGCTACATCAGCCCACACATAATCAGAAGATCATTTATGTTGATGCAAGCACAGAGATGGAATTGAAAGATACATCAATACACAACAAGGTAAATATATACACCGAACACTAGAGTAACTGTATTGCTGATGGATAGAAAAATTCAAGGATTATATTATAAAAATGTGAAAGGATATAACTTTGGCATGTTCAAAGTTTACTTTGGCATTGTTTTCAAAGGGAGAGAAGTTCCTGAGAAGCTCCTAAGGATTTGAAGGGAGAGATTATAAATATCCAAAGGGATAGAATATCTAGAATATCCAAAGGGAGATATTACATATGAAATATCCATCAAAGGGAGAGAAGATATCCTTAGGGGAAATGACTTATTGTTGTCAAAGGAAGAAGAGATGATCAAGGAGAGGAAGAGTCAAAGGGAGAGACAATATCAGAAAAAGAATGAGAAGCTACTACATCTACCTAGTGAAGGGATTGAAGATTGAAGATGTCACTCTACCAGAAACAAAAGCTATATGAGCTTACTGAGAGCCAAAAATTTGTAATTTTTACAGAACAATAAGATTGGTAGATTGATGAACTACAACTGATATATTTCATATTATATCAGTAATAATATAGTGTGATAATGTAGTGTGTTTCCATAAATACCAAAGGGAGAGATTGATGAAGTATAACTGATTGAATGTGTGAAGATATTAAGTTGATGATTACCAAGCTACCGAAAGTTAATGCAAGACATTAAATCAGTTAATGTATTGTATTTTCATTGATTTCAACTTGATATAATTTGATCAGTTATATACAAAGTGTCAAATAATTCAGAGAATCAAAAAAATAAAGGTTATGTTTTTAGTAATGCATAAAAGATCAATATTCACTAAGTGACTACAAACACCGATGGGAAGTGCACCCCAATGAGCACATAAACCTGAGAAGAAATTCGCAGTGATGCCCGAGCAATAAACCTGACAAGCATTACTGATGAGAAGAATCAGAAGAATTATCGATGAGTAGAACTTCACAGTGATGACAGACGGAGAAATAACCTCAAAGAACAGACAACCCTAATGGAGATGCCCAAGGAGAACTAAAGTGTTGACAAAAGATAACAAAGAGTTAAAAACCAAAAGGAACTGAAGTTTAGAAATGAAAAAAATTAGCTTGAAAGAGATAAAGGAGTTAACTAGTTTTTAATATTGTTTTCATTGACAAGTTAAAGCCAGAGATAAGAGAAATATTTTAAGTTGTTTTATTCCAATTGTCAATGAGAAATCTACAGGATAAAACTGAAGTAAAGCTTTAAAGCAACATTGGCTAGAATTGTGGATCACACAAAGAATAAGAAAGTCAAGAACTAAGAAATGGTAAAATCATGTCTATAAAGAGACAAGATAATTCATTGTGAATTAGGGGTGAATAGAGAAAGAAGATGCTAAGGAGAAACTAATGAAGGAAGACATCAATCAGACCTAATCAATCAAGCTGAAGAACAAAGCTAATTCTACGGACACCAAGAAATAGAGAAGCACAACATCACCGAGAAGAAAGAAGTGGAGAAAAGTTATTGAAAAGATGCATTGATCAAAAAGGTATTATGAGCTTACAATAGATATGAAAATATGCAAATTATAGTTGTATATCTGAACAGATCATTTACTGTTTCAGTCTAACCATTGAATCATAAAGTCTCTTAACCGAGTAGGATTTAACAATCCTTTCTATATTGAGGTACATTCCAAAAAATATCAAAAGGCTTTATCATGAAGATAGCATGAGATGCCAAATACCATTTGAAAAACTACAGTCGGTTTGGTGATAAAAAGGTAGCATAGAGATGCCTGATATCAAGTGAAAAACTATTCTATTTAAATCCTCTAACAAGGTCACACCTAACAATGTGTCTATAACCTTTAAGAGGGTTGGATCTTCACCGAGCTCACTTCAAAAGAGTGAAAATTTTGGGTTACTAGTCCTAAGTGATTTTTCCCTTAATAGGGTTTCCACGTTAAAAATCCATGTGTCATTGTGTTTATGAGTCATTACTTTAGTGTTTTGCATCACACATAACTAATCTTGATTGATCGGTATACCCTGAGTTATTTACTACATTTCAGTAAATGAAAGACTACTAATTGGTAAATAGTAAGAATAAGGTTTAACAATGAACTCCAAGCAGTAGTTATTTGTTAAGATTATTTGGAGGCAATCATCTTGTAGGACTGAAGATAACTAGAGGCTTAATATTGTGGTACTAAGTTTTTGGGTTGATTTATTGGAATATTTTTTAGGCCACTGATTCACTCCCCCCCCCCTTCTCAGTTATTCAAAAAAAACACATATACAAAAATTGCATCATCACAATATTGATTTAAATCAAATAACCATAATACAACCATAATGTATCATAAGTTCGTCATCATATTTACGGAAACATCATAAAATAAGGTGGATCAAAGTCTAATGTGATCAAATCCCTATCAAATGGAGTATAAATCCATAGTGTATCAAAATGAAGTATCAAATACTAGGTCTATCATAAAGATAATATTAAATGCTATGACGATCTTGGGGTGAGGCCTCGCAAAAATATTCAAGTTATTATTTTTCATGATTGTCTTATTATATTTTTTTAGTTTTCCATGTAATGAATTTTTATGGATGCTAGTGGTTGAATGGCTTAAGACAAGTTTGAATTGTTACATTACTAATTCACCCCCCCCGCCCCCCCGCCACATCTCTTAGTAATTTTGGACCTAATAAAACTAACAATTGGTATCAAATATTTGGTCCTCTTTATAGTAAGCCTAACAACTTCAGGAGAAAGATCCAATGATAAGGAAGGAGTCTCCCAAGTTCACTAAAGACAATTACCCTATTTGGAGTGATAGAATTATGTTATACCTGAAAGGTATGGGAGCACAGTACTGGACACATGTTACAAATAGGTATATCAATCGTACTAGAGTTCTTACTGTAGACCAATTGAAGGAACAATAGGAGAGTACTCAAGTGAATGAAGCTATTTTAAGTACCTTATGTGATATTGAATATGTTGATGTTAGAGGTCTTGATACAACTTATGATGTTTGGGAAAAATTGAAACTACTCTATGGATGATATATTGATTTGAAAAAGCTAACGAGGACAGTCTTAGAGGAAAGTATGATGACATGAAGATGGTAGAAGAAGAGAATACTGTAAAATATGGTCTAATAATAAAAGAGGTTGTCGGTTCTATAAGAGGTGTTGGTGGAACTATTGAATAATATTTTGTGGTAAGTAAAATATTGAGAACTTTATTGGCTGCTTATGCCATTAGAGTGTCTTCCATAAATGAGCTGAGAAATTTTGACAATTTTACTATATATGGACTGATTGGTAAGCTTACTACATTTGAATTAAATAACTTTGATATTAGTATTCCAACAATTGAAGCTAGTTTCAAAGAATTGGTGTCTAAGGTACCGGTAAGAAAAGGTAAATAAATAAGTCATGAATATGATTATAAGTCAGTTATCCCAGGGAACTTGAAGTTAACTTGGAATAAGAAAGGAAACAAGATGAAATTTTAGCACTACTTGCAAAGAGATTTCCAAGGGGGATTGGTAAGTACAAAGGTAAGCTACCACTAAAATGTTTTTCTTGTAGTGAGATTGGACATATTTCTGCTAGATAACCTAATGGTGTATAAAATGATAAGAACATAAAATTTAAAGGAAATGAAAAGAGACAATGCTATGTTGCAGTTGGTAAAGGAGTTACCGATGAAGAATCATGAGAAAATGAGGAAGAAGTGTTTATATTTTTTGTAGTTAAAGAAGATCCATCAGAAGGTGAAAACACACTAGTTTCTCACATGGGACATAATGATAAATGGATTGTAGACATTGGCTGCACACATCATATGACCGGTGATAAGAGTAATTTCATTAAAATTGATGAGTTTGATGGTGGTGTGGTAGGATTTGGTAATAGTATACCTTGTTTGGTCAAAGGTAAAGGCATTATTTATTTGAATGTTAAGAGTAATATAGATTATGTTTATTATGTGGATGATCTAACACATAATATTTTGAGTGTGGGTCAGCTAAATGATAAATTAAACAATCTAGAATTCAAGGGAGGAATATGCAGAGTAATTGAAAGCTTGAGTGATGAGATTTCTACTGGGTTTTAGAATGGAGGTAATTTATTCCATATTAATACTACTATGAATAGTTGCAAAAGTTGCGAAAGTTGAAGATAATTTTCTATGAAATATAAAGTTTTCTCATGTAAAATTTGATAGTTTGATCAAACTAAGTAAGAATAATGAAATTAGGGAAATTCCTCAATTAGTCAAACCAAAAAAAATGATGTGTAAAGAATGTAAGTTGGGTAAGTTAACTAGTTCTACTTTCAAAAGAAAACATTTTTCATCTTAAAGCATATTTGATTTGATGCAGACCGATCTTTGTGATCCTATGAGACAGAAGAGTTCTCTTGGAGATACATCTTTTATATTGTTTACTGATGGCTATTCTAGAATAATGTGGGTAAATTTCTTGAAGAAAAAGTTTGATTCCATTCATAAATTTGAAGAATTAAAGGAACTAGTTGAGAAGGAATCAGGTAAGAGTTTGAAATTTTTAAGATCTGGCAGAGGAGGTGTGTTTACTTCTGCAAAATTTGTTAAAGTATTGTGAAGGTAATGGAATCAAGAGACAAATGTATGTACTAAGGAAGCCACAAAAGAATAGTGTTTCAAATAGGAGGAATAGAACCAGAGTAGATGTTTCTAGAACAATGTTGATTCAAGGTGATTTACCAATGATGTATTGGAGAGAAGAAATCCTATGGTGTAGCAAGTTGTCTTAAGGGGTTTTGGGAAAAATTATAGGGTTCTAGGACACATTAATGTATCCTAGGACCTATCACGACCCCTTAGGAACCCTTACTATTTATTAATGTATGGAAAGGGGTCATAACAGGTCTTGAGGGGTTTTAGGACACATTAATGTTTCCTAGGACCCCTTAAGACACTTTATCATCCCTTACCAAACTTTAATGTAGTATAGAAAGGAAATAGGTGAGAAATACTAAGGTAGAGATCACTCACCAAAATCTTACCTAAACATTTGGATAAAAAAACAAATGCAGACTCTTTGTATCCAAGCTTGATTAGTATGACCCAAGATGAAGAAATACAAATGCAAAACCAAGGTGCAAAGGGAGGAGGTTAAAACCTATTTTCTCTATTAAGGAATTAATGGATTTGACTAATTGATTAATGAACAAGTAAATATCTAAAAAGTACATAAGGATGACTGATGAAATGATAGATGTGAAAGTAAATGCAAGATTGGAGAAATATTTGTGTACCTTGAATTGAATTAGGAGGTTATGATCTTTGAAACTACAATTTCCAGCCACCAGAAGGTCACATACGTAAATTGTTCTAGATCTAGGACCCTAGCACATGTAATTCTTGAGTGCAAAATTATGAGCCTCTAAGGAAAAAGTCAAATTTTCAAGTACATATCAAGATTTGATAGTACCCCTTCGTTGGAAAATATGTACTTTCTAATTTTGTTCTCTTAGATGACCCAAAAAATGCCTAAATCAATCTCCATAGATTAGGAAACATGTTACTGTATATAGAAAAAGAGAAATTGTTTGTAGAAAGGGGGTTTCCTTGATCAAGCCCCAGTTTATGATTTAAGCTTGAAATTGACAATTAAAACACAGATCTGAAAAAGGAAAGGAAGATAAAAAAAATTATTCACCTTTTATAAACCTTGAGTGTAGAAATAATACAAATTGACGAAGGTGGTCTCATTTGAAGTTGGAATGGAGATGTAGGAAGATCAAGGATGTTTTCACAAATGTATACGATCCATAATCACCATCTCTATATCATGAATGTATTTATGCTACTTGAGAAGCTCTCTTCTTGGCCATAATGGGAGATAAATATTGCATCAAAGGAAGGAGATTGACATGCTTGAATAGATCTAGGAAGAAGACTTGAAGATCTTGGATGGCTTCCTTCCCTTCACCACTTAAATCCTTCAATGCTTACACTTGCATAATCTTGACATAATTTCTTCTTTTATTTTTTTCTTGTATTGGTCTCTTAGATGTTCTTATGTGTTGAAAAATGAGGGGATAGAGCATCCTTTTATACTCATTTTGAGATTCAAATCAGGCACATCGACACCAAAAAATAATTGAAAAATACAGGATAAAGGCCTTGACATCGGGCTCTGGGCCCAATCAAGACCTATCCATAGCGGGTGTAATCAAAATTTGACCCCACCCCTAGGGATGCACTCAAAATTTGACTTAACCCCTAGAAAAATTGTCTAGGAAAGAGTGAGAACCCATCCGGGAATATGGAAGACAAGCCAAGATAAATGGAGAAGTGGGCATAACCAATAATCAGATCTCAAAATTGCCAAAATGGAGTCAATATGTCCTAAAGACATCCACTTATATGTGCTATATTTTTATACATTATCCCCCACTTTAGCATGAGTATGAGACACAATCATGATCATCGTAAAGTAGACCTGATGCAAAGGCATGATATCATAAATTATAAGGAATAAGTAAAAATCAACCCTCCAAGTGACTTAAGTTCTTATCGAATCAAAAATAAATATAAGAGAGACATCGCTAGAGAGAGAACCCATGGGCTAGAAATCTATATATGTAGTGTTGGGTGATCCATGAAAACAAAGGAGAAGGGAAATTGAAAGTTAATTCCACTTTAAAAAGGTATGTGCACGGAGCATCTTAAAAGAGAGACCAGGAATGTGGAAAAAAATTGTCTTCCACATGGATCAAAAGGAAAGATCAAACATGTAGAAAAGAATTGTCTTCAACATGGGTCAACAAGAAAAGGAGACCAAGCATGTGGAAAAGTATTGTCTTCCACATGTGTCAAAAGGAAATATTAGGAAGGTGAAAAATCATTCTCTTCCACATGGATCAAAAGGGAAATATAACATCAAACCATTTTGACTGTGGGAGAAGTGAGTGGAGTGTATAGCTTTAATGAAACATACATGCATCCACTAGAGATGTTACCACTATGAAATGCCCCCATGTAGGAAAAAATCAAGGTAAATAAGAACATGAAAAAAAGAGATCATTGAAGGGATCTACTAAATATGGGGCCAATAGGTCATATGATAACTAATGTATATCATAATTATGTCAAAGTGAACTTTAATCATCCCCGAAAGGTAGTATAACTACAAGAAAAATTGAAGAATAGCTCGTAAGAGTCACAAAAAAGAGTCTATTTGTGTTGTATTATGGAGACCCCAAAAAGAGAAAGGTTTCAACAACTTTGCATCATCACCAAGAAGACAACACAAAGGCACATTGACGAAGAAGAGAGATGCAAATAGAAGCATGTTTATCACATTGAAATTTATTTTTTACCTTGCGCCAAAAAAGAAAAAATGGTCGTTTAAAGAAATATAAATAGAAAAAGAGAAAGAAGCACAACATCGTGGAGGCAAAACACTAAGAAGATGCAAACACATAAAATAAATCCACTGCACAAGAGGAGCTAGGGAAAATCATAAAAGGAGAAACATCAAGAATGATAGATAGAACAATGCCCAGTTCGAAAGAAGGACCATGCTATAAACATAGGTCATTAGGTTTGTCACCAAGATTGATGGATAATTATTATGAAAAAAGTTAAGAAAATCGTGATCAAGATCTATAATCTGAAATTCATCAGAATTAATAGAATCATGTGCATCATTTTTAGGCATAGAAATTCCATCATCAAGAGTAAATTCTTCATCTAAATTAATTGTAATAGAATCTAAGATCTTAGGGATTGAATTATCATGTTTTCACATTTTTCTCTTTTTCAAATTTTCTTCCTCCTTGGGTTCAAGCATAGGTTGGGAAAGAGGAATGAAAGAATTAAAGGGTACATTTGGAGAAGAAATATTTTGAGAGGCATGTTGACGCACTTTAGAGAAATGTATATGATACAAATCATGAGCATGATGGTTACACAAATTTTTACTTGAAATAGGTTGAGGTTGGACATCAATGGCCATAGGGACATTTTCTTCTTTAGGAAGCAAAACTAGAAGATCCACACTAGGCTGATGCATAGGAAGTATGCAAGAAATTGGAGGTATATAAGGTGTAGGATGAAGTCCAGGAGAAGAGAATGGAAGAACCTTAGGCTTTCTAAGTTCACAAATCTTATGAATTTTATAGGTTTGATATGAACAAAAAAAAATTATTTGGATGAGGTTGAGTTGGTTGAGGTATGGAAGGACAAAAGAAATCCAAGTCAAGGGAATCTCTTAGGACTGAAGGTTTATAAAGGCTATGATTAACTGTGATGATTTCTCCATTATGAGGGAATTTATTGCATTTATGAAGAGGAGATACCATTTCTCATGGAAGTAAGCCAAGGATAGACAAGGTTGACTTGAAATTTATCTGAGGTTGGGATAGTAGTACAAGTAACATATAAAAATTTATTAAGAACTTCAACGTGAAAGGATATGGAACCATGAGAATGATAAAGTAAACCATTGCATGTTTGAATAATCATGGAAGATTAATCATAAACATCATGATTTAATCATCTACTAAAAGCATGTTCTTTAGTTATTACATTCACCATGCCATTAGGATCAATGAGGATACCATGGGAATGCATACCATTGATCTTTGCATCTATGTATAAAGGCGAATCAAGATCTTTGATTGTTTTAGTAGGAGTAAAGGTAACGCAAGGATCAATGTGTGGTTTAGGTTGGACTTATTCAACAAGACTAAGAATATGAATAGGATCAATGGTTTCCATATGATACTCAACATGATGAGAAGATGACGAAGGTTTGCTTGACTCAATAATGTTGGTAGTATGATATGACACAGGATTAGTATAAATTTGAAATTTTTTCTAGGAGTGTTACAAATGTGCTTCCATGATCATTGAAAAATTTAATATAGATATAAAATTATAATTAATGAGGTCTTTTATCTCAAATTTTAGACCAAAATTTTTTTCTGTATCATGTCTAGCCTGACAATGGTATTGACAAAAGGGATTTTGGTGAAAGGACTTTGGAAAAGTTTTGTAAAGATCAATTGGTTTGATAGGATGAAGTGTTAAAAATTTAGAATTAACCAAATTCAACATCACATTATGAAAAATTTTAGATAGTTGTGTAAATTTACGAGATGGTTTAAAGTAAGATGAAAAAGGAGCCACACCTTTGGATGCTATTGGCACATGTTCTTCAACATTGTTGGATGTGTTTATTTTTATGAAGCTCTTTTGTTTCTGAAATTTTTTGAAATTGTTGGAGGCGGCATCACTCTTATCAACATGAGATATTAGAGTGTCACTTGTAAATTGACTCACTTGAATTTTATAATTATGAAGCACTGCACAAAGTTGAGTAAAGGAAGAGAATTCAGAAAGTATAATCTTATCTATAATATCTTGTTGTAAAATAGATATAAAAATGCGTTGAACATATTTATCAGGCACAAGATAAAAAATATAAGCATGCAAATGCTTAAATCTACCAATAATATTAGTCACTTTTTCTTTAACACCTTTTTTAAAATACATTTAATTTGTAAAGGAGATTTGAGGACCAATGTTGTTTTGAAATTGTTGGATAAAAGTATTGGCAAGCTTGTGAAAAGTATCAAAGGAATAAGGGGGTAATGAAAAAAACCATCATAAGGCATTACCTTGAAAGGTCATAGTGAACAAATTTTTCATAAACCTTTGATCATGAGAGAAATCACTACACAATGTTTAGAATGTTTTGACATGAGTCAAAGGATCCACCTTACCATTATTTGTCTCAAGATGAGAAATCTCCATGTAGTGTGGGATAATGACATAGATGATTTATAGAGACAAAGGACTAGCAATATCACACCAAGGAATGTTGAACTTGGACCGCATCAAGGAAGCAAGTTGTTGTTGCAAAAAGGACATAGTTTGAGCTAGATTATTGATGATTGGATCATTACAATGAATTGTACTAAGAGATATGCTGGAAGTGTTTGGCATGTTGTTGGACATAGTAAGAATGGTGGGATATGGAAAGGGCACACTATGATAATTGGGCATGGTGAGCAATACTAAGGTAGAGATCACACACCAAAATCATGCCTATACATTGGGAAATAGGCAAGCCTAACCTCTTTGTATCCAAGATTGATTATTATGAACCAATATGAAGGGATACAGATACAAAACCAAGATGCAAAGGGAGGAGGATAAGACCTATTTATGCTATTATGGAATTAATGGATTTTACTAATTGATTAATGAACACGTACAGATCTAAAAAGTAACTAAGGATAATGATGCAATGATAGATCTAAAAGTAAATGCAAGATTGGAGAAATAGTTTTTCACCTTGAAATGAATTAGGAAGTTATGAGCCTTCTAACTGTAATTTATAGCCACCAGGAGGTCACAGACTAAAACCATTCTAGATCTGGGACCCTAGAACCTGTAACTCCCGAGTATGAGATTCTAATCCTCTAAGGAACAAGTTGTACAAGTCGAGATTCAACTGCACCCCTCTGTTGGAAAATATGTGGGTGCCCGCAAGAGGTTGAGTCCACTTTTTGGGAAAAAAGTTGAAGTGTTTTCCCTATTTTTCAAATTTTCTATCAATTAATGTCAAAATTTGAGGCACTTAGAGATTGAATATCAAACAAATACACTATTAGAAAATATAGTGCTCAGAGTCTATTTTTCAAATATGTAATTTATTTGAATACCCATATGTTAGAAAATATATTTAGTAGGCATGTTTAAAAACCTCTTTTTCAAAATGCCTATTTCGGGACCATACCCCGCATGTGTACGACCACCCTATTTTGAAGTAAATAAATGAATTTTTCTAAATCCTTTTGGGGGAAGGTACCTAACACATCAAAGATTGGTCAGAATATTTTTTCTTTTTTTTAAATTGAATATATTTTTTTGTATTAATTTTTAATTGACTATAAAGTACATTTTCAAAACCTCTCGTGTACAACCACCATAATTTGATGAAAATTTCACTTTTTGGGGAATTTTTTTTTTTATTTTGAATAAAATTCTATGTAGATTAGTCTCATATAATTCATTTTTTCAAAAACCTAAAATCAAAAAAGTTATTAAAATTTTAGTGAACCTTACTATTTTAAGTTTAGGTACCACTTTTGATTAATAAATATTGTTAAAATAGTAAAATTTATCATATCACTATAAAATTTATATTTTTGAAATCTAGATAGTAAGATCTCTAATGAGTTTTAATTTCATCAAAAAAATTGATTAGGAAGACCCTCAAAAAATTATGGCAAGATAGAAATCTGGTGTTCAAATGCCTTGGCCATTATTTTGGAGGTTCAAGCATAGGCTTGGTCCCACCAAACCTGTCCCAAACTGAAATACAATGCAAATGGTGGTTTGGTAAATTAAAATTTTAAAAAATGGGCACAGGTTTAAAATGTGTACTCATTTCTTAAATGTAATAAATCGGCATGTAAAAATGAGTTTTAAAAGAAAAAAAAATAAAAAATCACCACCAATTTTGAAAATAAATGGGTACCTATTTTGAAAAAAAATGAACACCCGTTTTTAAAATTTTGGATCGGGTGTCCGAGCCTAAGACGGGTGCCCATTTTTTTAAAAATGGGTGCCTGTTTCTAGTGGTAGTTTTCAAGCCCACAAGACTTCCGTGGAATTGGTACCCAACTTTTTTCACTTACCCATGTACTTTATGATTCTAGTCTGTGAGATGACCACAAAAATACCTGAATCCACCTTCAGATATCCCAAAACCTATTCCTGCACACAAAAAATGGGAAATTGTTTATGCAAAGGGGCTTGCATTGGTCAAGCTTTGGTTTAGGATTTAACCTTGAAATTGACAAGTAAAATGTATATCTAAAAAGGAAAGGAAGGGAAACAAACTATTCACCTTTTAGATACTCTCATAAAGAGATGTAGAAATCACTCAAATTCATGAAGATTATTGCCTTTGAACTTTGAATGGAGATGTGGGAAGGTAAAGGATTTCTTCACCAATGTATGAGATCCATTATCACCATCTATACATCATGAATCTAGTTATTCCAATTGAAGAAGGAACCTCCTTGTGCCACTTGAAAATATCTCTACTTGGCCATCATGGCAGAGAAATCTTCCATCTAAGGAAGGAGATTGGCATGCTTGAATGTGTCTAGGAAGAATAATTGGAGACCTTGGATAGATGTCATGCCTTCACCACTTGAATGCTTCAATTATTATGATTGCATAATCTTGGCATAATTGCTTCTTAATTTTGGTTGCTTCTATTGTTTTCTTATATGTTCTTATATGTTGCAAAATGAAAGGAAAGCAGCTATAAATTTTATTATAAATTTCATTTTGGAACATTAAAAAAAGGCGTATATATTAAACTAGGTATCTTTTTCAAAGAAATATATATAAAGTTTGTAAATATATAACTTGAT
>MU225243.1:1391667-1452567 GCA_018584345.1 Thuja plicata
ATATAGATATATATATATATATATATATATATAATGCTTCTTTAAAAAAAAGAAATGGTGGACACCCTAAAATGGACAGACTTGCAACCTTACATTTAATTAATAATTTTCTAATCATTAATTAATCATCTTATTTCCTCTAAATCCAATCATCTGATCATTTAATCATTTCTGCATAATTAACTAAATAATTAATTTTATTTAATTAATAAACCTTAATTAATTAATTAATTAAACTAAATTTGCTAAAGTTTAAAATCAAATATTTATAGTTATTAATTTATTCTTCTAATTAAATTAATTTAATTAATTAATTAAACTAAATTTGCTAAATTTTAAAATCAAATATTTATACTTATTAATTTATTCTTCTAATTAAATTAATTTCATTAAATTAATTTAATTTTACTCAAATATTCAATTTTAAAGAAAAATTGAATTGAATTATCTCATGTTTGAGTATTTTAATTTCCAAAATTAAATAAATTCTAAAATAAATTAAATCTTTAGTTCCAAGAGGTAACTCCAATTCAACTCTTTAGTTCCAAGAGCTAACTCCAAATCAACTCTTCAGTTCCAAGAGGTAACTCCAAAACATTTCTTGAGTTCCAAGAGGGAACTCACAAATAAATGCTTCAGTTGACTAAACCATCTTCTCTTCTCTTCAGTTAAGAGGTGGAGTTTACTGTTTGCTTCTTCAATTCCTTTTTATCTCAGTCATCCATTCTCAAGTTTATGGGATCAATCTCATCCATCCAAATCATTTTCATTAATATATAATCAACCCTTCTCAACCATTTGAAGAAGGTCTAGATTTTGAATCATTGTGCACAATTACTCTGCAGGTTTCTTGTACAAAGGACAAATGAAAATCATTATCACATTAATCTCAATTTCTCAACACTCCCAAGTCATAGATGTTATTGATGCCAATACAAGAAATAGAAGCTTCAAGAATTATGGTTTACATTTTTTTTCCCTCTCTGATGCTTGTTATTTTGTTGTTTATAGGTTCATTCTTAGTAGTTTGACTGATTTATTTTATTGCGAGTCAGTGCTACTAACCCTCGTTTGAGTGTGAAAAATTTATGGGTAATCACTTGCAGACAAGAAACAAAATTTCCTAGCCTCGGTTGTACAACCGTAGTTTGTCAATTTTTTATTTTTTTATATATTTTATAATTTTGCAGTTGACAAAAGCTTGCCACAATTGATGAAAGTTTACCACAATCAACTAGTTTGTCATTGCAATTGCTCCCTATTATTTCATAATTAATTACTATATTTCATAATAGATTTTGGTCACTTTATAGTCATTGGTTAAGACTATATTTAGAATTTGATAAAAAAAAATCAATTTCCATTAGTATTTTGCAACTGTCAGAGAAGCTCCGCAATCATAAAAAGAAGTTTGCATTCGACAGTCAAATTTCATAGTTGTTAGAGAAATTTCACAATCGCCAGCAAAGTTTTGTAATTTAAAGACCAATTATGTAATTCCCAGTAATATTTCATAAATGATAGAAATTTCAAAATTGCCCAAATAATTTTGCATCTGCGAGCATCATTTCACAATTTCTTAACTTCACTATTTACTGCTAAAATCTTATTTTTCTTGTCTTCTCAGTTTCTGTACATGACTAAACAAATGAATAATGACAAGGAGAATAATCAGACACACCCCTAGGTTTACGTCACGAAAATCATCCCAAAGAAGAATCGATCATTAGTACACACAACAAAAGGAAGCCTTGGCAATCGTAGTTGAAGAAAAAATTGAATCCTTCAATAGGTATATTGATTCTCTTAAGCGATTTGCAGCCTAAAATAAAGTTACCATGAGCATTAATGGCCTTAATAATCCAAGTGTTTCTGAATATCATTTATTATGATTGCTAGGATTTTTTGGTATGAGCATTTCTTGATAGCTTGAGGCATGGAAATAGCTTAATTTTGGTTCAATCTAAAATCAATTCATTTTTCTTTTCGTGCTTAAAAAGAAAAGTGTATGGTCAAACATTGCAATTTCATCTTTCAATTTGGTGCATAAAATTGACGTGGGGTTAAAACTTAACAAAGGAAAATAACTTTGGAATTGGCACACTTAAAAATTGAACAAGAAAATCTCATTTGGGTTGGGATTTAAAATTTAAACTCATATGTTTTTATGGATGATAGCTCAGTTCACATTTGATCTTTTGATGCTTAAGCGATTAACCTTGTGTCTTGATTCTTTGGTGCATTTGCACAATCTGTTAGAATAAAAACCTTTTTAGTTTTTAGAGAGGCTTGTCTAGGGAAAGCACTTCTTCCTTAGAGGATGATCTCAAACTGGTAATCCTTTTTATCGGTATATAAACAAGACCCGGGCCAAATCTTTGTCTTATATCTAGCTAAGCTCGGGCAAGGTGTGTTGATGATATACTGGATCAGGTAAAGTATCCCTAAATAGCTAGTATAGTCAACTAGGCTCTTAAGTGAGTTACACACATACAAACCAAATGGATAGACACCATGGACCTTACTATAACTCACTTAATTAGAGACCCCCCGATTTACCTCTAAAAAAGAATCTTATTATAGTGGAAGGGGTTGTATAATTTACGTCCAAGATTCCCAACATATGTGTTACATGGTATTGTTTTGATGAAAGATATCTTCATTAGCATCAAAATAACAACTGGGAAAGGCGAAAACATGAGTGCCTATGTCATGGACCTTCGTGTCCTAGTAGTGTGACAATTATTGTGTGAGCTAACGAACATCAAAAGCATTGGGTCTATAATATTGCATATTGAATCCAATTGACCGTATATTAATCTGTATGTCTCTATTTCAACCATGTGAAAACCTTGCAACTTGGAGAAGTTGTAGAACATATACATTTTATCCTAGGATCTTCAAAACAATGTGTCTATTATGCTTGCTTGTGTGATGAATTTTCAAAATGTAAAACCAACATCTTACAATTTCAAAATGAGTCAAACATTTTCAAAGTCTAGGGTGTCAACAAAATTCTATTCCAAAATCATTTTTCTAAAAAGCTCATTTTATCAGACAATCCCCAAGCTGCAATCATTTTAAAAGACTAGAGCATTTTACTGCAATTGATGGAAGTTTTCCGCAATTGACTGAAGATTCCTACAATTGAGCCTTTTATTACCACAGATAATCCCTTTATTGCTAAAATTGATGGAATTTTATCAAAATTGACCTTGCATTCTGCCTTAATTAATGAAATTATACCGCAATTGACCTATAGACTTGTGCATTAATTATATCAAGATAACTTGGATTCCTCTATCAGAACTCTACATTTTATTAGTATGCAACCTTGGAAAAGATTCAAAATATTATTTGAAAGGCTAGTGTAAACATATTGGGAATTAAATGAAGAATTAATGAAATTGCAAACATCTGCGTTCCTCTTCATCAATTCAGTTATTGTTTTCCATTGATAATTCATTAGGTTCAAATTAGACTATCTTAATCTCATTAGCTAGGTTTTATCAATCATTTTTTAGTGACTTTGTCTCATCTAGGGAATGAATCAAAATTATATCTTATCATCATGAATCTAAGAGATCAAGAGAAATCAAAGTTTGTTCTTAGAATTACCCTTGTTGAAATAAGTACTCAAACTCTCTTTGAGAGGTTATCCCTTTTGTTTTATTTATATCACTCATTCTAGGTAAATCCTAGATAAAATAATGTCTTTTACACCTTATGGAGGAACTTATACTAGGTCAAAGGCTAGAACCCAAATAGATGAATCCTACAATAACCAATTTCCTCCAAGGGAAAAAGAGAAAGAGGATGACCCATTCAAAAACACTGATCCCTCGCTATAAATTGAAAATGTGCATATACTTGAACATGGTTCCTGAAGGCCAACTATTTTTCAAGACATCACAGAGAAAGAGCTCTAATACATAGAGAAAGATTCTTATTCTACACAAGTCTTATACATTTTTTTGGAAAGAAACCCTGACAGATTTTGAGCTATGTTTATAAAAAAGGGATTCAAGCTTCCCACTAAATTCAATGTATCTACGATATGGCCTGAAAAGCCACTAGTAGGACAAAAAAAACTCATAACTTTTAAATGAATCCTATGGTGTCTCAAGTCTTGTCTGTTCTATCATCAACATCCACAACATCAGCACAGACTATGTCTACACAAACTAGCTCAACCAATCAAGCTAGTACATCTTCCAACCACAACATGATGGGTTCCCAAATGAGTGCACCCACGGTTACTAGTTTACATCAAGCATCTACCTCATGGACTTTCACATCAAGTGCTCAAACTATTTAATAAAATCTCCAAATGAGAAACAACCTGTTTGTTACTACCCAGACCCTATAGTGTATTCCTACTACCTTTGGATTTACTACTTCCCAACAACTTGGATCAATCTCTTTAGGTCCAAAATTCAATCAAAATCTACCAAAGGATACATCTTTATTCCAATAGCGATCACAACAATAGCTGAAACAACAAACTTGAACCCATCAGATACCCCAATATTATAATCACACTTTGGGAAATCAATACCAAATTCTGAAGAGATCATATGTCCTAATAAAAAGAACTCAAAGGAAAATCCTTATATCAACGATGTCAAAGATATTTAATGCTGGAAATGTTCCTTAATCTCTGATAGACATGCTCATACAAAAAGTGCAAAATCTACAAACACAAATGATGGACATACAAAATTAGAGACAAACTAAGTCCTATATAGTGGAGGATTTGTACCCATACCCCTTTGATTATTTTTTGTATGTGTTAGCATTTCCAACACACTTTGTGGTGCCTAAATTTGACAAATACAAAGGAAATACCAATCCTATAGATCACATCAATGAATTCTTTGCTAGCTACATTGAATTCAAACATGATGAAACTTACCTAATGTGACTGTTTGTGCAGATTTTATCTGGACCAACAATGGAATGGTTCTCACACTTACCACATAGTTTAGCCAAACCAATAATGGAATGGTTCACACACTTACCACATGGCATTCAATCTTGGGGAGAATTGGCTGAAAATTTTATTTCTCACGCACTATCATCACAACATAGAAAACAAGGTAAGCATTAAGGACCTTTGTCACATCAAAGAAAAAGAGGGTGAGTCCTTTGTTAAATTCTTCCAAAGATGGAGAAACACTACCAAAAAAATAACATTTGACATTCTTGAACAAGATCTAATAGTCATGTTGGTCGACAATCTGATCCCAGACATGTCATTTCCAATAGAGCTCCAACTCACTCCAACTATCAAACAAAAAATAGAATAAGTATTTTGATGTTAGAAAAACATGGTCAAACAAGGAATTCTTATGGATCCTACCCAAATGAACACCACAAAAATGGAACTGATAAAGAAAAATGGTGGAAAAAAATAAGAATATCACTAATGATGGTGTGATCGATGTCAAAATAGTCAATTATTCTCAAAAAAAGATCTCATTACAAGAAGTACCCTTGAAAATCAAAAACCCATGGTGCACACTCATCAAGCAAATTCTTAGATTCAAATACCAACTACTCAAGCAGCAGTTGTGTCCCAAAACCAATGTAACATGAACTTCCAACAAAGGTTTCCTTTTCCTAAATGTGAGTACACACCACTAGGAGAGTTGATCAAATAAACACTAAAAGAGTTGATTCAAACCTATAATATCACTCTACCAAAAATCAAAGAGTACGAACACGGTGTGGTGAAACCCAAGTGGTGGAATGATAATGAATTTTGTGAGTAACATCGGGTTGAAGGACACAAGACATCAAACTTCTACCAATGGAAAAATTCTATACAAGACCTAATTGACTAGGGGATAATTGATGTCACAAATACCAATTTCAAGGGTACAATAGATCACACTATCCTCAATGACACATTTCATGATCATAAAAAAAGGGAAATCCTCTACGTCTAGTGGATAGTCCAAGAAGGTAAACTATACCTATGTCAACTCTGATGGAATAATAAATTGCATATATCCTTTAGAAAGTTAAATTTCTACAATTAATATCAAAGATACCAATGCCAAATGTGTTTTCACAACATGACATTCCAAAGTTGTTTTACAAGGAGTGCCTTCTACCTCAACTAATCCCACAAAAGCTTCCAAAACACAACCTAGTTTTGTGAATCAGCTCAAGCCCAAACCTACCCAAATCTCCATGTTTGAACTATTGCGCATACCCTACAGGATAAGAAATATTTGGACCAAGCACTTCAAAATGCAGTTGTCCCACGGGACTTAACTCTAGAGAACTTCCAAACCATGGTCAATATTATTTTCTCTAATAAACATGCCGGATTTAAAGACCATGATGTTCCACCACACAAGCCTTTGCACAATGATCCCTTTCATTTTATTAGCCAAGTGCATAAAAATATGATCCAAAGAGTCCTCATTGATGGCAGGGGTCAATTAAACATTTGTACACTTAGAGTGATAAAAATGTTTTTCTACTCAGAATCTAGCATTGATGTCACTTGGAGGATCAAAATTAGAGCACATGACAAGGAAGAATGGTCATTAAAAGGTGTCCTCATTTTACCAGTCAAGATAGCGCATGTCATAAGGAGCACCTTGCTTCACATCCTAGACCTTTAATTAGGATGTACCATGTTGTTCAGAAAGCCATTGGTACATGAAATGGAAGTTATGCCTTCAAAATATCACCAGTGCTTCAAATTTCCTTACCAAGGAGTAGAAATCATCATTGAGGGATATCCCAACCCCTTCCAATATTGGATCACTATAAGAGGTAGTACAGACAATCAGGTACCATCAAAATAGGAAGCTAGTATTGCTTCTACCTCTTATTATATTCCTAAAAACATACCAAGAAAGGCAGTTAATATATCAATCAAATACAAAGGGTGTGGTGAATACAGCTATGAAAAAGACTTCACAATCACCAACTTGCCTCAATCTCCTAGATCATATGGAGGGCCTAGACCAACATAAAAAAATGAAACTCCAGAACTAGTGTTATTCAAATGTCCACCAACTACATTTTTCAAATGGGGAGACATAGTTGAAGAAAACTCATTTGATCCAGAAATTAACACTTGGTTATATCAAGATCCTCAAGAGACACCAACAGTAAAAATACCTCTGACACAATATAGAGCTAGATATACTATGCCGAAATTGATATAATGGTAAAAGTGGTCTTGGGGAAAACAACAGGGAATGATCGAATTGTCTTACCACTAACTCAAAGGAATAAAAGAGGACTAGGATACGGTCAAAGGAAGAACCACTACAACTTTGCAAGATATTTTGAGTAGACCGACAAGCGATTGCTGGATCAAAATGGGGGAAAAATCAAGAACATAACTCGATCAGAAATATACTCTAGCAACTGTTGCCATCAAAAGTGGAACCCACAAATTCCCAAATAACACTTAATCAATAAATATTAAACGATGCGCAAATTGAAATAATTGATGAGGATTATACCATGAATGAATCTCACAATTATGAGTGGTTATCCCTCTATGACTCTGAAATACCTATTCATGGACATTTCCCTCGATAGACTAGTACTATAAACCTTAATGATATGTTTGACCAATTGAACCTAGAAGATCAACACTATATTGATAAGCATATTGATGCCCATTCCTTAAATATAGTGTTTTCTTCCCATTCCAAATTTATCCAAACTATTAGTGAAGTTCCATTCTCCCAAACTAATTCTTCCTCCCCCACTAACCTTTGTTTAGTCTACCCCGAGTTAATAGACTAGGACCAACAAGGACATCCTGACATAGACATTTTTTTGAAAATGATGAAGTAATTGTAGACTTCATGGGGATTCAAGAAGGAATATCTTCTAGTGAAAACCTCTTTGAGGCATGAGGGGATGGAAATTTTCATCTCCTCCGCATCAAATAAGAATAATAATGATTGCTAGCAGAAGAAACAAAGGTACTGAATCTAGGGGATGAAAATAATCATAAGAACATCTATCTGGCTAAATCCCTTTCACTTGACGAAAGAGAACAATTTATTAATTTTTTTAAAGAATGACATATTAACTTTGATTGGTCTTATGCTGACATGCTAGGTATGGATCCAGATCTCATACTACATCACCTACCACTTTTGCAAAATGGAGAGTTAGTAAAATAGAGGTTAACGAAGATACATCCTCACATTCCTCTACTTGTCAAAGATGAACTAAAGAAACTTATAGTTGTTGGATTCATAAGTCCCATCCCATATGTGCACTAGATATCAAATCTTGCATCAGTTACAAAACATCATGGTCAGATCCAAATATGAACAGACTCTAGGAACCTAAACAAAGCATGTCCAAAAGATGATTTTCCATTACCGAATATCGATATGATCATAGATTTGAAAGTAGGGCATAAAATTTTGTAACTAATGGATGGATTCTTAGGATATAACTAAATAAAAATTACATCAGAGGATCAACATAAGAAAAATTTACTTGTGCATGGGAAACTTAATTCTAGAATGTAATGTCATTTGACCTCAAGAATGCAGGTGCTACATAGAAACGCACCATGATGACAATATTTCATCATTTGATTCACAAAACAATACAGGATTATGTTGATGACATATTGGTAAAGTCAACAGTCAAATAAAATCACCTATAAGTTTTGGGTCATAAATTCGATAGAATGCAAGAATACAAGGTGTGACACAACCCAAAGAAGTGCGAATTTGGATTTACTACTGGAAATATCATTGGTTTCATTGTATTTCATAGAGGAATTGAAGTAGGTCTGAAAAAGGTTAAGGCCATCCTTGATATGCCACCACTTACACATCTAAGAGAGCTATGAGATCTATAAGGAAGGTTACAATCTATCAGGAGATTCATCACCCAAACGGAAGACTAGTGTCATCCATTCCAATACTTACTACATAAAGATGTAATATTTGTATGGATAGAAAAATTCCAACAATATTTTCAAACCTTCAAAGATTATCTACTCAAGTCCCTTGTATTCATTCCCACAATTCCAGGCAAACCGCTACTGTTATATATATATTAGAAACAAAATCAGCACTAGGTGTTCTTTTGGCACAACATGATGATCATGGAATGGAAAGGGCCATCTACTACATCTGTAGAACCTTTGTGGGCTATGAACTCAATTATTCATAAATAGAAAAAGGTATGTCTTGCAGTTGTCTTTGCTTCTAAAAAGTTAAGACAATATATGTTGAGTCATCAAACATAGCTCATTACACACATAGATCCATTAAAATAGTTGTTGAATTAAGAAACATCAACCGGATGAATCACTAAATGGGTCATGATCTTAAGTGAGTTTTATATTGAGTATGTCGATTGGAAGGTTATCAAAGGGAAAGTTATTGTTGATCAACTAGAAGAAGCACCAAATCCAAATCATCAACCTATAGTGTCCATCTTTCCAGATGAATCAATCCTTATAGTACAACTGGAAATAGAAGTCTGGAAATTACTCATTGATGGATCATATATGAACCATGGTGCAAGAGTAGGAAAAGTATGCATCACCCCACAAAATGATGCAATTCCTAAATCCTTCCGACTCACTTTTCTATGTAAAAAGAACATAGCTGAATATGAAGCCCTAGTCATTGGATTGAAAACAACTATACAATGGAGAATAAAGAACCTAAGAGTTTATGTTGATTCCTAATTGGTTATTAGTCAAGTTAACAATGATTACATGACTGTGAGGTCCTACCCCAACTGTCTTTTCAGAGTTGATACTTTTATATTATGTTTATCAGGATGATACATTATTTTTGATACATAGACTTATTGGACAGAATTTTATAGCGTAGATATCATATGATGACTCTATTTTGATGATGTTTGGATATATTTTTATATGCTTATGATTCTTAGATCTTGATGACATGTGTTAACAAGTTTCCATTCTATGTTTCTGAATTTTCAATTTGATCATATGACATATAAATGTGGATTACGGACTTGAATTCTGCAAATGATCTATATTGGTTAATTTTGAATGTTAAATAAATAATTTGAAGAATTTTTTTTGATTTATCAGTTATATATATATGGATGACCTATTTATGAAAATTAATATATAATTCATGGTTAGATAAATCTATTGTGATGTATATTATCATCTATGTATGATTTCTTCCTTGTACTATTGATGCTCTGTTCAAGTGTGCAGGTGAGTAAACCATGGATTCAAACTGGGGAAACAAGACTCGGTTAGTGTTAAAATCCTTTTTTATCAAAGGTTAACCATAAAGAGGGAAATGACCTCATTTTAATGTAATATATGATTTTAAATGTAATTATGCATGTTTGTATATTCAATTCATTCTATTTTTGTAATTTCCAACTAGGCATGCCAATGTGTAAATGCGATGTGCTTTGTGGTGCCAATTGGCACATGTATTTGTGAGTCTGCATGCTCATGGGGTTAGAGAGGTTAAGGTTTCACCCTAGGTTGTCTTTTAGTGTTCCCATGTAGGGTTATTTTATTTTGAAACCTAAATCAAGAGTCCCATCATAGAATTTCGTAGGTTAACTCTTAGTGAGTTTTAGAGGGGTTAAAATGAGCCCAAAAGGGTAGTTGGGGTTAAAAATGACTATTCCTATATGTATACTATATGTTAGGGGTTAATTTTCAATTATTAGAGTGCCTTTATCACATTTATTACCCACCTAAAATACCATTCTTTGATAGTGGCGAAAATTGGGAAGAGGGAAGACCATCTCCTTATTCAAAATAGTGGGGTTTTTGTCATGCATGAGAAGGGAAAAGTGTTAGAGAAGGTGACTTGTGTCACCTCACATCTTGTTTGGTAGAGTAAAAGAGTTGGGTAGGGAGCCTTTTAAAGGGAGATCGAGAGGAGAGTTGTGGTTGATTGCCCACTCTCCATTTTTGGGAGACTTCTAGTTGAATTGGAAGGATTTGCTAGTTTTTGGACCTAAGGAAAGAAAATATAATGAAGGGAGGAGGATCATCTCAACTTCTTAACCATTTCCTAGGAGAAATGTTGGTGCTCTCAAACAATTTTTAGCCTCTTTGCATTTCTTTTTTTATTTTGTACCTTTAATGAGTTTAGTTATTTGTGAAACCATCATGTGTAAATGGTGATCGTGTTGTGAAAATATTTGTTGTGAATTATTTTCTTTTTTATCTTTGTCTTCATCTTTTATGATTTGTGGTGTTTCATAGGAGTGAATGACTAATCTCACCCTTGGGTGGGAAGAGATCCATTGTGGGTGGAGGGCTTAGTTGGGAAAATCATTGTAGTGTAGAGTCTCTTCTTGGGAAGAAGAGGGAAATTACATGGATGTTATGGGCTCCATGTGCCAATTATTTGTTATAATATCATGGGGGTGATAAAAGTTAATGGATGTGTTATGTGGACTTTAGTTGTAGTAAAATCCATGGGAAGGCATATGAAACCAGTTAAATTATGCGGTATTTATTTTTGGCATTCTCCTACTTTGTTGTTTCCACCTTCACCCCTTTAATGAGTCCAATGTGACAGAAATGTATAAAAGCTGGGGAGGGTGTTGTTTTGTTTTAGAGCTTGTGTGGATGTATTGTGGCTTTCTTGAATGTTACCCAACCTTTTCTTGTTTCCCCTATCTCAGGGGTGGTCTTATAGAGACGTAGAATGGGAAGTGAGCTCCCATGATTTATTTCAAAACCTTTTTATTTGTATATTTTGAAGTTGTCTCATTTTACTTGGATAGGGATGATGCTTGAAGCTTGGAAAAAAAAAAAATTTCAGTGTTTACATGCAAATTTGGGCCTGACAATGAACAAAGATGAAAAACTTGTCCCATAGAGAGAGATAATGGAAAAATTGTGTGTTTATTTTCATTACATTGTATTTGGACAAGTTCCAAGGGTTCATAAAAAAATAGCAAATGCGATGGCTACTATAGCATCTTTGATCGGCATGCCAAGCAATGAAACCATATTCTAATTTTTGGTAGAACAGTTGATGATACCACCCTATAAGGAAGCATGCTCTAATAACAGAATCAATGTGTGTCCTTGTTGATCCTGAGCCCCTTGGTAAAATGACTTGTATACTTACCTACAAGACAATACCCTACCACCCTACCTATCTAGAAACCAAAAAAGGTCCCTTATTTGACAAGCTTCTAGGTACACCCTCCTTGCTAATACTTTATATAGAAAAGGTCTAGATAGAACGCTCTTAAGATATCTCACTTCCACACAATCCTAGAGAGCCTTATACAAGGTACATGAAGGCATTTTTGGGGCCCACATAGGTGGTAATAGTTTATCAAAGAAGATCATCGGGATGGGATACTATTGTCTAACTATAGAGACAGATGCTCATAAATATGTACAAAGGTGCCAACAATGTTAGATACAAAGAGATCTTATTCACGCACCATCTCAAGACCTCCACCCCGTCACTTAACCGTGGCCTTTTTTAAAATGGGGATTTGACTTAGTAGGAAATATTACACCCACTTCCTCTAATGGTCATAAATACATAATTATACCAAAAAAATACTTTACCAATTGGGTGGAAGAAATTCCTCTCATGTACATCACTTGTAAATAGATTTCCATATTTATACTGAATCACATCATCTATCGGTATGGGATCTCTCCAACCATAATTAAAAATCATGGTACACCTTTTCCAAAGCAAGATGTCAAAGATCTCTATGAGAAGTTCCAAATAAAATAATTTTTCTCTTCATTCTACTATCCCCAAGGGAATGGACAAGATGATGCCACTAACAAAATTTTTTAAGATCTTAAAGAAAACATTCAATGAATATATTTGGCAGAGACTGGTATTTTTAGCTCAGTCCCGCATTATGGGCATATAGAACAAGAGTGAGAATACCTATAGGAGCAACTCCATTTTCCATAGTATATGGATCAGAGGTGGTTCTATCCCTCGATATTAAAATCCCATCCTTTGGAATATCAATAAAGAATATCATATCAAATGAAGACAACATAGTTGCTAGACTCAATGAACTTCAACTGTTAGATGAGAGATGCCAAAATGCACTGAATAAATTACAAGGCTATAAAAATTCCCTTAGAATAAACTATCACAAGAAATTCAGGCCACAAACCTTTGAGGTAGGAGAACTCGTCCTCATGGAAAATCTGAAGAATCAAGAAGAAAGAGTTAAACTATGAAAGTTTGAGCCTAATTGGCTAGGAGCATACATCAAATGACAACTTAGGAAGGAGATAATCTCCCTGGTTATATCAACAGCATGCACCTAAAAAGTTTCTATGCTTAAGGTCTCAATTTCAAGAGAACATATCTAAGGATCTTGAAAAAAAATACAAAGAAAATTCAATCAAAAAATATAAAAAAGTTACCTTGGTAAAAATTTATCAAACATGCGCCTTGGCAACAACAAAAAAAAAGACACAAAAAGTAAAGACAAACAAAATCGCTCTGTTAGTGAAAACCTGGCAAATCAAAACTATTGGGTAGGTACCTTGGTGAAAACCTGGTAAACATGCACCAAGTGTTTTTGTCCCACTTCACCATCACTAAACTCCAAAAAATTTAAGCTTGTGCTCCTGTATGTAAGATAGAGTACCCAATCCTATTATAGAAGTGAAAACACCTTTGAGATTCCATGCTTATCCATCACTTATACTAGCTTACTAGATAAGAGGGTAATCTTAAAAAGTCTTAAAAAGCCCTAAAATAATCAAAAAAATCTGAAAAGTCAAAAAATCCATAAAAAGACCAAAATGTTTTGAAGAAATCAATCATAAAAAATCAAATATTGAAAAATATAAACAATAAATCATCTATGTCATCAACAAACAAATGGTGATTAAAAATTTAGTCCAATATCAAAACTGTGAGCTTTGGAAATCTGAAATGGACTCATATAACTCATCTTTATCACCAATACATTCTGTCATCAATCGAATGATCAGATCAATCATCAATAAAACTATCAATTGCCTTAGATAGTGATGGATATACTCAAAAGTAGACAAATCTATCTTATGTGATTCATCCATTCCAGTAACCAGACACATCCACAATAAAATATTAAATCCAAACCAATCAAGGAACAGTAAATTGTTGACTAGGTCAGCCATGTCAGTGTCTTGTCAACTTATCTATTGTGATTGGATTCTTATGCTTGTCAATGATACCACTGCATGGTGAGAGTGGCTATGATGAATCATAATCTTTTTTTTTTTTGTTTTTTTTGGGTGTCTCAATTCAATAATGGGGCAATGATGATTTGGGATAAATGTGATAGGAGTTGTCACACATCTGACAGCCATTCAATTCCATGATCTGAGCTAAAAACCTAGAAAACATTTGAGCATTCCCTATCTTTTATCTACTTTTTGTTATTAGATATTTTAGTGGTATCTAGATGGTCAATATCTGGGTGCATTTACTCTCTTCCTTTTCATCATAAGGTGCAATGATGAATAAAGTTGGAAATTATGACATCGACTTGGTTTCATCACTCATTCTTTCATTCTTTCCAAAAAAAAAACTCTCACTAACTTTCTTCTAACTAACACATGGATGTACTCAGACACATTGTGCATATTATGTTTGCATTCATTTATTGCATAAAGACAAGAAAATAAAATATGGGCATACAACATACATGTAAAATCATATAATTAACACATCCATAAAACAATAACATAGAGTCAGTACATCATGAATCATATAGAGGTAAATCCATAGAAAAAAGCCATTCTACATCCATATGTTATTACATAGGAAATAAACATCATACATCAAGAGTATTCATATTTCAAACCACATAAATGTGTATAAACATAAAGCATCTCATAGAGTGCACAAACATATAGAAGTAAGTTGCACATCATTTAGAATCATATCATAAGAAGCATTTTATATATCATATGTCTAAGCACAATGAAAGCACACAAGTCTCACATAAAGGAGCTCAACATAGGGTCTACAATGTTAGTACAACATTGGTACAAAATTGATACAACAATGGTACAAATAGGTACAACTAATACAAGGGTACAAAGGACATGTCAAGAGATGCTACCCCCACCCTTTCCACTAGGCTCATGAGGGGCTGGCATCTCAAATCCTACACTGTGCTACTAAGAAGAAGGAGCCACACTACTGGCCTTTGATCATTTTAATCTATTGGATCTCTGAGAGGCACTGTAACTAGGAACATGCTAAGAAAAAGGAACAAAATACTCGTAATGATGACACCAATAATAAATATCTCTTTGTGCCTCACACCCTAATCTCCATAGACACTCTAGAATATCTATAAGAGATAAATCATGTACATAATCTAGATAGACTCTAACCTCTGAACGAGCCTATCTCTCACTCTCCTCAGCTACTGCTAATCTAAGCCTCAGATCTAAAATCTCCTGAGCTAGTCATTGAACCCTTGTAGAACCATCAATACCCCTTCCCACCCATAAAACATCCATATCCCCCTTCTCCCAAGTGCCTCTCAGTCCCTCAAATCTTCCAAACCCATAATCATCCTCCTCACTACTATCACTATCACTATCACTACCACTACTTATACTACTAGAACCCGAAGAGTTGGATCCTACATCCTCCACCTCGACCATCTCCTATTCTGTAACCTCTCCTCTCTCCTCTTCTCTATCTTTAGGAGAATTACCAGTCCATCTGTGTACCCTTCTCAAAGGTTAATGTGCACCATGCTCCCTCCTCCTCCTCCTCCTCTTCCTCCTCTAGTATCTTTCCTAATCCAACTTAAAATGTACCACTCACCCTAGGTCATCCTCCTCTGGTCCTAACTCTCTCTCCTCCTCTCCCATGATCATGATAATCACCATCTCCTCTCCCTCTATCCCTCCCTACATCTCTCGTTCCACAGCTCCAACCCCCTTGGCCTCCATCTATACCTTTCCCTCATCCTCCCCCTCTCCCTCCACCTCGACCTCCATCCCTCCCTCAGTCTCTCGCTCGATCACCACCTCTCTTTTGTTGTATCCTCATGATAACCCAACTAAGAGGTTGGGTAACATTTTTTAGGACAACTAGCCGATGTTGTGTCCACCAAGCATAAAACTATGGAGCAATGCCTATAAAATCAAGAAGATTCAAACATCAGTACCACATGGATAAAATATGAAAAGAGAATAATAAACACATAATCAAATATCATAAGGGAAGACAATTAACCATAGTATATACCTGCGTATATAATGGATGATCACCATGTCCACTAAACATGATTTAGGCCATCGAACTCAATCCTTGCAGCATGAACTAGGACCATGACTCACCAAAGTGTAATATCTTTGGACCTCCAAGAAAAGTAATCCTATGATTGACTAGCATCCTACCCCTAGCAAAACCATCACAACACCCTATCGATGTTCTACAAATCAATCATGTACACATGCTCAATAACACAACCAATCATGAACCTCCTTTGTCGGCAGAAAGAAATATGTGCATCCTCACCATCCCAAACAACACAGGATCTATAGGTCCTCCAAATAAAGTACAAAATCATACCTATCTATTGTCTCTAGTAAATAATGATAGGGAAAAATTTAGTCACCTCCTGAGTTGTCTTGAACTCTACTTAGGTCACTCCTAGGATGCTTAGGGTCTCCTCAATCCACCCTCCAAAGCTTTGAAAGATGCAATTCTTTCCCTCCACTAAGATTCTTCCTATCTTGTTAGGTTCCCCATTCTTTGTTCCTTGCAAGAAATCCTCTCAACTATGCCTCCCAAGCCCTAATTATTTTTTTGGATTGCAAGAGGGCCAGGGCTTCATTCAACTTCATTTTCCAATCCCAAAATGGGTCTCAAGTTTCCAATTTAATCCATTTCTCCATCGCTCTACATATTCCTAACTTTTAGGCCTTGTAGCCTTTTTCACCAATTAGGCCTCCTAAAATTTAGGCATGCACTATTTCGATGAAAAATTCTCAAAGGAAACACAAATTTATTTTGGCAATTCACACCTACCACACAAGACCTTCAAGATTTTTGTGGTCTCAAGTCTCAACCCTGTTTGTACGCCCTGTTTCAAAAATAGGGCTTTTCAAGCTTTTTAGACCAGTCTTTGGTCTTTGGACTCAAAACTTGGTAACTTGGTTTCTTGGTAACTCCTCCTCATTCTTGAGAACCTACACAACATATGTCAACACATTCATGGCCTTCTTGGCCCATGAAAACATCCCTCTTGCATTTACCAAACACTTCTTCACAGTCTTCCTAGTCGGGCTCCATCCACAGCTCGCCTAGGGAAAGACCTTAAAAATAGGTGCACACACTTCCAGAGCTCTACCTTCAAGATTATTGAATATCCATGGACCTAGTCTCTATCCCCAATAGGCCATACAAAACCAATGGTGGGAATTGGAGTTAGGTCCACATCTTTGCCTCTCTGTCAAAACTGGACAGCAAACTATAGAAAACAAACTAATTTACAAGATGAAAAAGAAAAGTAACTATAGAAAAAATTAAATACTAGATTAACTCTATAACATGACCAAAAATGGTCTCAGATGATCACAGTCTTAAATCTAATCCATTCACAACAAGAATGAACAAAAATCTTCAAATCTGCTACTCTGTCATTCAAAACTCCTTGGCTCCAAAACTCAAAAATTTGTACAATGAATTCCAACTCTTTAAATTAGGGTTTTCCTTCCTTATATTCCCTCAACACACATTCCTTACTCCTTGGATAAACTCCATCCAAATTATACATTGAAACCCTTAAGAGAACCAAAAATGTTGTCAACAACTTTTAAAAGTTGCTAATATTGCATAGCAACATTTTGACATCTTTTACACATTTTCACTTTTCAAGTGTTTTAACACTAGTCTGACCTAACTAACCCTAGTTAGACCTCTTAGGGTATCATAGGACCCTAAAGACATTAAAAACATCAACTTTCCACTTGACCACATTATCAAGTACAATGTCATTAATGAGCCAAAATGAAGTACTTTGACCTAACAAAAAGCATAATTAAACACTACTTCACACCACACTTGGTCAACATGAACTATATAATTACAGTGCCCTTCAAGAGGGTATTTAACACTTTCACACACCAAAAAAACATGAGATCACAAACTGACTGGCTTCTCAAGGGTGCTCCTACACCATAGTACCAAGGCTAAGAACTTAAGTCACCTCCGGTGACAGGAGCTTAGGATCAACTCCCTACCTCCTGAACTCATTCTCAGCTACCCAAGTAGCTTCATCCTCTAACTTTCCTTTCCACTGAATGAGATACTCCATATAAGTTCCCTGTCTAGTCTTGTTCTTCACTCTAGAGTCCAAAATCTTCACAACTATTGGTGTTGGTGTAGATGAAATCTGAACATCTTGTGTTATTTTCTTATTGTCTGACTATGAGTCAGCTTGTACTGATGTAGGACCTTTAAACATCATGAAATCTTGCACATTAAAGATAGGTGACAATGTCAATTCTGATGGCAAATCTGTTTTGTAGGCATTTTTCCCATATTTTGCAAGAATCTTGCAAGGACCTATTCTCCTCATCCTGAGCTTGGTGGGGACTCCCTTCTGTAACCTAGATTTGTTAAGGTGTACCATCACAAGATCTCCCATAGCAAACTAAACATCTCTTCTTCCTTCATCAACTTTGGCTTCCAGTCTTTGTGTAGCCTCTTGGAGCTACTTCTTCACTTGGTTATGAACCTCTTTCATTGATTGAGTGAATTCCTCTACATATGCACTCTTACCTTCTTCATGTGCCAAGTATCTTAACTCCAACACACCTCTAGGGTGTAGCCCATAAACTATTTCAAAGGGGCTTTTTCCTTTTGTCCTATTAATAGTGTCATTATAGGCATACTCTGCCTGTGTTAACAACTGAGCCCACATCACTCCATACTCCTTTTTCAAGCATCCAAGGAGATTTCCTAGCACTCTGTTAATAACTTTAGTCTGACCATCAGTTTGGGGATGGTAGGCTGACTCAAATGATAGGTTAGTTCCTAAGCTTGTCCACAAGGTCTTCCAAAAATGACCCATAAATTTTACATCTCTGTCAGATACTATGCTGATGGGTAAGCCATGAATCCAGACCACTTCCTTAAAGAACAAATATGCAATATGACTGGCATCATGCGAGGTTTTGCAAGAAATGAAGTGGCTCATCTTACTAAATCTATCTACCACCACAAATATACTATCTAAACTAGTCTTGGTCCTAGGCAACCCAACCACAAAATCCATACTAATACATTCCCAAGGCCTATTAGGAATGGGTAGAGGTTGGTACAAACCCACATTAGATAAGGTACCCTTATCTTTCTGACAAACCAAGCATTGTTCCACATACTTCCTGATGTCGTTCTACATCTTAGGCCAATAATAGAACGTTTGCACTAGTTCTAGTGTTTTATTTAGGCTAAAATGACCACTTAAGCTCCCATTATGTTTTTCTTCTATCACATTCTCCCTAATAGATCCCTTAGGGATACATAGTTGTCCTCCTCTAAATAAGAGATCCTTATAAATAGTATAGTCTACAAATTGACCATGGAAATGGTATTTTAAATCTTTACATACCTTGTATGCTTCTGAGAAGTCTTCATCTCCTTCATAGAGCTCCTTGAAGCTCTCTAAACCTATACTTTGTAGTTGCACCTCATGGAGTGTCAAGAGCCTCCTACTCAAAGCATCAACAATCTTATTCAACTTCCCTTTCTTTTGTTTAATAGTGAATGTATAGGCCTACAAATATTCCATCCATTTGAGATGTCTATTTCTCAACTTCTCCTGAGAATTGATAAAACTCAAAGCTTTATTGTTAGTATAAACCACAAATTCCTTTGGCAACAAATAGTGCCTCCACTTCCTCAAGGATTTCACCAATGCATGTAGCTCTAGGTAATAAGAGGAATACCTCTTCTTAGCCTCATTTAAATTTTCACTATAGAATTTCACGGGCCTATTCTCTTGGTTCAATATTGCCCCAACAACTATACCACTTGCATCACATTCAAGGGTGAACAACTTATCAAAATTTGGAAAAACCAAAATATGTTGTGTAGCCACTCACTTTTTCAACCACTCAAAATCCTTACTAGCCTCTGGAGTCCATTTGAATTTAGTTTTCACTCCACCTTTAATTGTATCTAGGACTGGTGCACATATTTCACTAAAACCTCTAATGAACTTCCTTTAAAATTGGGCAAGTCCATGGAAACTCCTTACCTTAGTGCTATAAGCAGGGGTAGGCCAGCTTAGTATTGCTTCAACTTTGCTAGGATCCATCTTCAAGGTTCCTTGAGACACCACAAAACCAAGATAGATCAGCTCTTACTTCATAAATTCACATTTTTCCAAATTAATGGACAACTTCTCCTCATGAAGTTTCTTCATCACAATATTCAAATGTTGGAGGTGTTCCTCCTTTGTCTTACTGAAAATTAGGATATCATCAAGGAACATATCTACAAATCTTCCTATGTAGTCCTTCAACACTTCATTCATCAACCTCGTAAAGGTGCTTGGAGCATTGCTAAGTCCAAAGGGCATGACTAACCATTCATAGAGCCCTTCTGTAGCCTTGAATGTTGTTTTCCATTCATCTCCCTCCTTAATTTTGATTTGACAGTGCCCACTCTTAAAATCCAACTTTGTGTAGTACCTTGCTCCTCCCAAACAATCCATAAGATTTTCAATCCTAGGAATCAGAAATTTGTACCTTATAGTGATCCTATTAATTGCCCTTGAATCTATACAAAGCCTCCACTTACCTCCTTTTTTGGATGCTAGAACCACTGGTACTGCACATGGGCTAATGCTTTTTCTGGTTAGACCTTGGTCCAAAAGTTCTTGGACTTGACTAGCTATCTCCTTATTTTGATCAAGAGTCACCTTGTATGCAGCTTTATTTGGTAGAGATGCTCCTAGTATAAAGTCAATTTGATGACTTATGGCTCTAGGGTGTGGTAACATTGCAGGTGACCCATCACTAACTATGTCTTTAAACTCCTTCAATAACTCTTGCACCTCCTTTGGCAATGGTTCTTATTCCACCTTCTTATCTTCACTAGGCTTCAGTATGATAGCATAGTGTGTTCCTTCTCCATTATTTACACCTTTCATGTACTTCTTACCTCCTTGCAATAAGACATTAGGTCCTACTGATGTAGACCCCTCATCATCAATGAGTGACTGAATTTTGTAGGTGATCCCATCTTTCTTTAAAGAATAAGAGTTCTTCTCTCCATAATGAACTGTCTTCCTATCAAACTGCCATGGCCTAGCTAAGATTAGGTGGCATGCATCCATTGGGCGTATATCACACAAGATTCTATCCACATATTTTCCTATTGAAAAATAAACCCATGCTTTCTCATTTAGAAGAACATGATGCCCCTTATTCAACCATGTAACTCTATAAGGGTTTGTATGAGGTATCTTGGTTAGTCCTAGCTTGTTGACTGCCTCCTCTAAGATGATGTTATCAGTATACCCGGAGTCTATGATCATCCTCCAAAATTTGCCAAGTATCTTGCACTTCACTCTGAAAAGTGCCCTCCTTTGTTTAGCTTCTTCTTTGACAAGTTCCTTAATGAGAATCCTCCTAATCATTAGATTCTCCCCACTCTCTCAATCAAGGTTAATTTTAGGAGCTTTAGTACTACTGGTCTCTTCTTGGGCTAGGTAATTTACCCTCTTTTCACCATGTGAACTAGAATCCTTCTCAGGGCATCTAAAGGCTGGATGGCCTAGTTGATTACAATGAAAAAATTTCATATTTTCAAAGTGTTAGGCTCTGCCTGAACCTCCAAATCTGCCTCTTCCTCCACCTTGGAATCCTCTGCCTCTACTCATACTGCCTCTTCTACTGGTCTCATTGACTATCTCAATAAATTTGGATTCTCCTTGAGATCTATAATCATTGCATCTACCAGCAAAACTACCTCTATGTCCTCTATTTTATTTTCCTCTACCTCTCCCTCTCGAGGTCTGATCATGTTTCCTCTTGCTTTTCTCTTCTATCTTTAAAGCCATCTGATAGCATTGTCTCACACTGGTTAGGGTAGTAAGGCTCATCTCTTCTTGTATATACCATTTGAGTCCATTCTCATATCTAGCTAATCTGATGCTCTCATCCTCCACTATCTTGGATCTTAAGCATAACTTTTGGAACTCCTTAGTATATGCTTGGACATCAAGGTCTTTCTGCCTAAGGTTTTGTCTCTTTCTATGTATCTAAACTTCATAATCATCTGGTAGGTAAGTCTACTTCAACTTGGCTAACATACCCTTCCATGTAACAATAGGGTTCTTTCCCTCTTTTGTCTCTCAGTCTGAACATATTTTCACCAGGTAAGTGCTGGTCCCCTCAACCTAGACTTAGCCACTTTCAAATTCTGAGCATTTGTCACACCATCACATTCAGAGTGATTTTCAAGACTATCTATCCAGTCCATGACTAGATCAGCATCCATTTGTCCACTAAAAAGTGTCACACCCTCCAAAGATTTTACACTTAAGGCCTTGAGTGCCTTCAATAAAGGTTCCTCTGGTAAGACCAGATTAGGAGCAGGTGCTTCTTCCTCTAAGTCCAACTCCTTCTTAGCTTCCTTTTCTTCTTTCTGGTTTACCTTGTCCTTCACTTTATCTGCCTTGTCTTGGACTTCTCCTAAGATTTTCTCTAATTGGCTCAATCTTTCTCTAAGCATTCTATTGTCCTCTTATTTTTCTTCAACCTTCTTGGCCAATTAAGAATTGGTCACCATATTTCTAGATGCACATGATTCTCCACTTAATTCTTCAGTCTACAACATCCACTAGCTGTAACACTTCTTATCCAAAATCTTGAACCTATGCTCTGATACCACTTTGATAGGGAAAAACTTAGTCACCTCCTGAGTTGTCTTGAACTCTACTTAGGTCACTCCTAGGACCCTTTGGGTTTCCTCAATCCACCATCCAAAGCTTAGAGAGATGCAATTATTTCACTCCACTAAGATTCTTCCTATCTTATTTGGTTCCCCATTCTTTGTTCCTTGCAAGAACTCCTCTCAACTATGCCTTCCAAGCCCTAATTATTGTTTTGGATTGTAGGAGGGCTAGGGATTCATTCAACTTCATTTTTCAATCCCAAAATGGATCTCAAGTTTCCAATTTAAGCCATTTCTCCATCGCTCTCCATATTCCTAACTTTTAGGCCTTGTAGCCTTTTTCACCAATTAGGCCTCCTAAAATGTAGGAATGCACTATTTCGATGAAAAATTCTCAAAGGACCCCAAAATTTCTTTTGGAACTTCACACCTACCATACAAGACCTTCTAGATTTTGGTGGTCTCAAGTCTCAACCCTGCCCATACACCTTATTTCAGAAATAGGGCTTTTCAAGCTTTTTAGACTAGTGTTTGGTCTTTGGACTCAAAAATTGGTAACTTGGGTTCTTTGGCACTCCTCCTCATTGTTGAGCACCTTAAAAACATATATCAACACATTCATGGCCTTCTTGGTTCATGAAAACATCCCTCCTGCATTTACCAAACACTTCTTCATAGTCTTCCTAGCCGGGCTACATCGACAGCTCGCCTAGGGCAAGACCTTAAAAATAGGTGAACACACTTCTAGATCTCTACCTCCCAAATTATTGAAGCTCCTTGGACCTATTCTCCATCCCCAAGAAGCCATACAAAACAAATGGTTGGAATCTGAGTTAGGTCCACATCTTTTCCTCTCTGTCAAAACTGGACAGCAAACTATAGAAAATAAACTAATTTATAAGATGCAAAAGAAAAGTAACTATAGAAAAAATTAAATACTGGATTAACTCTATAACATGACGAAAAATGGTCTCAGATGATCACAGTCTTAAATCTAATCCATGCACAACAAGAATGAACAAAAATATTCAAATATGCTACTCTGTCATCAAAACTCCTTGGCTCCAAAACTCAAAAATCCATACAATGACTTCCAAATCTTCAAATTAGGGTTTTCCTTCCTTATATTCCCTCAACACACGTTCCTAACTCCTTAGATGAACTCCATCCAACTTACACATTGAAACCCTTAAGACAACCAAAAATATTGTCAGCAACTTTTAAAAGTTGCCAATGTTGCATAGCAACATTTTGACATCTTTTACACATTTTCACTTTTCAAGTGTTTTAACACTAATCTGACCTAACTAACCCTAGTTAGACCTCTTAGGGTATCATAGGACCCTAAAGACATGAAAAAAATCAACTTTCCACTTGACCACATTATCAAGTACAATGTCATTAATGAGCCAAAATTAAGTACTTTGACCTAATAAAAAGCACAATTAAACACTACTTCACACCACACTTGGTCCACATGATCTTATATAATTACAGTGCCCTTCAAGAGGTTCTTTAATACTTTCACACACCAAAACAACATGAGATCACCAACTGACTAGCTTCTCAAGGGTGCTCCTACACCAAATAAGGTAACCAATATGAGACTGGTTCACACCTCCATCATAGAGAAACACATATAGTATTCCCTCAGGAAGATCTCGGCTAAAAACATGTCTACAAATGGGTATATGCTGCCATGCCTAGATCTAGAGTAGAGTCACGCTGCATCCAATCGACTTACCATCCAAGGTAAGCCATGTAAAACATATGATAGTACATGTGGGAAAGCATACAGGGCCCCCATGCATAAAAAATATGGTGTCTAACCATACTCTGGAGAACAACTCCCCATCCTACAAAAAATCTGTTGACTACGATCAGTACAAAAAATCCCACAAACAAAACTAGCTAATAGAGTATTCAATCTATCTAATCCCTTGCAAAATATGGACCATGAGATATAATAGGGATTGGACATCCCAAGAAGCTCCTCAAGAAAACCAGACATCTCACATAATGTAGCAATGCTAGGCTGACGGGTGAACTCTACTAACACACCCTAAATAAGAACCTATAGGATTTGAAGACTGAAAATGTATTCTCAAGTGGCCAAATGAAAAGTGCATGTATCAGAGTGCCACCTCTTGAGAAAGGTAGAGATCAAACCCTTATTTGTTCCAAACTTAGAAATATATACGTAATCTAGTACCAACCCAATTGCGTCAAGATATCTCTCTCATCATCAGTAATCTGAAAATGATAAACAAAACCTGGTGGCCTAGAATCTTGGAATCAAAAGACATCTCCAAACATCAACACAAGAAAATTACAAACACCTATGAGTAGAGGTAGTGACTAAAACATGACTGACATGTGCTAAAAAGATTAATTTTTCAAACTATCTGAGAAATTGCGAAACTCTTTAAGAAATTGCAAAACATTTAAAGAAGATTGTGAAAATCAAGTGGTAACTGCAAAATACAAATAAAAATTGTGGTATTAAACACAATATTTTCTACACGTTTATCAATTGCAAAAGTTAAATAGAAAATGCAAAAGATAAACCACAATTGTGGCAAAACTGGGCTCGAGTACGACACAGATCATTTTCGTCTAATAGTAATAAATTTAAAATTCAATAATGAAAAGTATTAAATATGCAAAGGGATTGAAACTCACCACACCACCTACACCCTCTGGATGACCAATGGTATGAACTCAGTCAGAAAGGTGAATCACTCTAGGAAGGCCCGCCATTGCTTAAAAGAAGTGAGAAAACAAAGGAAAACAAAAGCAAAATCTTATCAGAAAATCAGGAGCTCCAAAGTGTAAAGTGACAAATAAAAGGGCCCACAAGATATTTATAGCAAGTCAGCAGTAACCTTAATTCTCTAGGAAACCTTATTTTATCATCTCAGGCCCTAGAATCTTTGAAAGGAAATATCTTAATAATTATTAACTTCTATCACAAACCACTTGGAGCTATGACAAACATTTTTTATTTTCTACAAATTGGCACTCTCATTTCATCTTTTTACTCAAATTTGTTGAGGGGGCATAAATCCACCTGCCATTGTCGTGGCAATCTAGGGTAGAATCAAAATCTAAACAATCTTTGACACACCGTGACAAGCAATGTTGTATCAAAGAGCGGAAAATGTAGACACCCTAAAATGGATAGACTTGTGACCTTACATTTAATTACTAATTTTCCTCTTTTAATTCATTATTTTCTAATCATTAATTAATCATCTTATTTCTTCTAAATCCAATCATCTGATCATTTAATTATTTCTCCAAAATTAATTAAATAATTAATTGTATTTAATTAATTAATCTTTTTTTTGGGGCAAAAATGGCAAAGCTATTGAAATATTTTATTAATATAATATATATAGTGCTTCAAGGGCTCAAGAGGGAAAGAAGTAGCAAGAAAACCATTCATCCTTGCCCTTATATACATTATAATTGAAACAAACATCCAGGAGATATCGTAAAACACTAACCTAAAGACCAAGAAGACCATTATCTGAATAAAGGATATACAAACATAAGTGAGAATCATAAGGAGACATATGAAAAAGACCCGCCCAGAGTACTTCTACCTTTAATAAGGCCAAAATATTGCAGCCCAAAAATATGAAGAACCCACCATATCAAAATTGGAGACCCTGAACTTTACTTTTCTCCTCCTTTGTTCTTTGATTTTGTGGAAGCCCTACTAGAAACAGAGTTGGATGACACTGCAGGAGTTGAAGACGCAGAAGGAGAATGTACTCTTTCTTTGTTTTTAATGAATGCCAGTATTGTTGATATTTGGTCGAAGAGAAAGAATGTGTTAGCAACCATCCCACTAGGTAATATATCTATAAACTTAATTATTTCCCTCTGCAGATGTAAAACATCTCGACCCTGCAGAGCCAACTTTAGTATGTCATACAAGCGGGCTATTTCTTTCTTATTATCAAGATCTACCAGTGGAAAGAGCCCTCCAACCCATGTGTCAGACGATCACAGGTGGTATCTATTTATTGCCTCTTGAATTTCTCTATCCGAGACAAAATTCAATTTCAAAATCTTCTTAGTCATGTGAAGGAAGACTCTATAATCAGGCACCATATCATACCAATTTGACAGGAACATAGATGACACTTGTGTGTCAAAGAGATGCAGAGGAGTGTCTAGGAGCAGTATACCATCACCAATGATACCCCTAATTACATCATTTATAGGGCCCAAATGATGCATAAAGGCTACCTTCATCTGTCTATCCAAATAAGGGACTAACACGAGATGTTCCCACTCCTTTATCCGAAGGGAAATCATAAAATTTAACTTCCTGTAATCAATATTTGCCTTCATTTAGTCCATAATTAGGGAGGGAAAGTTCATAAATAGTGCTTAATAATGAACAACTATGGGCAATAAATAGGCCAGGATGAATGGCTACGTCATGATGAGGGTAAGAAATGTGATCAAAACTCAAATTGAATACCACATGTGTTACAGATTTATAAAATATCAAGACCTTGCACTGCACCTGGTATGAAATTTAGATGGGATATTACTCCTAGATATTCATCCTTTGTTGACACCATGGTGATCTTCCTGATTGACACTGCATATTTTCTTATCATATCACTTAAATCCTCAATTTGAGCTTAATCGAATCTAGGCCCTCCCAAATGTGTCCCGTATATATGATCTTGAGTAAATATCCAAAAAATTTACTTGTCATGCATTGCATTGATTTAATCTACTGCCAGTAATTATGCTCTGGCCAAGTTGTGATCAAATATTCTAATATGAAATCCACTAAAATCCACCTTCTAACATTCGCTTGAGATGCTATCCACATTCTTCCATTAAGAAATTTGGAACTTGTGAAGACTGGACCTATACGTAGTCCTTTTCCTAATCCACATCGACACCCTCGACCCCCAAATTGGCAAGCCAGTCAGCTAATTTGTTTCCCTCCCTATAGCAATGTGACATAGTGTATGAATTAAATTTCAGCAGGATTTTACTCACTTCTTCCAGTATGTACTTTATCTCCTAGCTAATTGTGGATTTCTTAGGTAAGTATGAAATTATAAGCAATGAGTCTCCTTCAATATGCAAATTCCTTACTCCCAGTTGAATTCTTGACCTAATCCCACATAGTAAAGCTCAAGCTTCTGCCATGTTGTTGGTTCCCTCCAGTAGTTTACAGTATGCTGCTAATATAATAGATTTGTCTGTGTTTCTCATAATGAAACCCGTGCTACTTTTCCCTGGGTTCCCTTTACTTGCTCCATCAAAATTATATAGTTTAGTTTAAATTGAGATTTGGTGTGATCCATTTGATATCTTTTCTAATTTGATGTTTTGGCATTTCCCAATCAAGACCCCTTTGAATGGAATAGCAATCTGGGGCCAATTTGCTAATATTGAGTTATCAAAAGATGTGAAAGTCAAGGATAGGGATATCACCTTTGACACATATACATTTACCATTTCTAAGACATTATTCTCCACCGTGCTAAATACCACATTTTCTGTTGAGACTTGTTTTCTAAAGATCCTTTTATTTCTGTCCAACCACAAGGACCAAACCATCACTACAGGGATAACTCTCGAGATGATAGCAAAGAAATATTCCTGATGTAGGAGGGGCTACTGCTATAATACCAATTGTAATGATGTCTACAAGGGGCCACTCCACCCTAGTTTACTGAGAATCCATTTCCATATAACTTGTGCAAAATCACAACTAACTAGTAGGTGATTTGTATCCTCCATGGCTGCCCCACATAACAGGCATGGAAATGTATATGTAATCCCAATTCATTTTAGTCATGTACTAGATAAAATCCTATCTTGGATTGCTAACCAGAAGAAGACCTAGATTTTGGGAAGGATGGAGCTATGCCAAGTGAATTTAAGGATGGAATTTGGAATGGATGGGGGCCTCTAAGTTAGTGATTTATATCCTTCTTTAATTGTGTATTTTCCTATTTTAATTTTCATCCAGATTAGTCAATCTTTGTCACCGTTGATCGAGATGAACCTCAATTTTACAATGTTTTCTAACTCATTTTTTCTAATCGAGGGATCAAAATTTGGGAGAGGTCTTTCCATTTCACAGTTCCATCAGTCCATGACATCTAATCTGCAACTCTATCTCCCCAGCTCTATTGCAATAAACTTTTGGCTCTCGTAAGATTTGGCAAGGTGGACAATTGAGTGTGACCAAATGTTCCATGAGTCTAACCAAAACAAAGCCTTGGTGCCCGAATTGATCTGCCAAGAAAGGTTAGGGAGGATGACTGCTATGATATTTACTATAAAATCCCACATGATAGATCCATTGGGAGGTTTACTAATTGAGAAAATTCTTTCTAGGTCCTCCAAGTCAAGGTATTTTATTTTGATAACCTTTGCCCAGAGACTGTTTGGGAATTCATATATTTTCCATGCCAATTTAGCCCCTACACTGAGATTTCTTTCCTGGATTCTGTGAAATCCTAAACCCCCACTAGCATTAGGTTTACACAAATTATTCCATGAAACTAATGGGAATTTAGATTTATCATCCATGTTACTACTCCATATGAAATCTTTCAAATATTTGGAAAAAAATTTCATCACTATGGGGGGGAATGACTGACACAATATAGTTAGGAATAGAGATCAAAACTGATTTTTCTAACAGGGTTCTACCTTCCAGGGATAGCCACCTTGCTTTCCAAGAGGAAATTCCATCTCTAATGTTTGGTAACACTCACTCCCAAAAATTTTCTTTGGCCTTGCCTTTGAAGAAAGGGATACAAAGATACTTACTTGGAGTATGGGCCATTGAGAAGCCTAATATTCTCCAAATTACTCCAGGCTTGCTTTGAGATTCATATTAAATAGAAATTTCTTGGACTTTCCTTCATTTAATTTTTTCTCTGAAGCCTCACAATATTCTGCCAAAGTTTCCTTGAAAACCATTGCTTCCTTGACACTGCCTTTACCAAATAATAATGAGTCATCTGGAAAGAGTGTATGGGCCAATTTTAGCTGAGACTATCTAATAGTGATACCTTCCCAAATTCCCATGGTCTTCATCATGGAGATGATTCTACTTAGGCCTTCCATAAGAACAATGAAGAGAAAAGGTGAGAGAGTCCCCCTTTCTAACTCCTTTCAAGGAGGAGAAATATCCACTTGGAGTATCATTCACCATCATAGAAAATTTTCCTCCCGTAATGCATGCACTAATCCATTTGATCCATTTCATGTCAAAATCCAATTTTTCCATCACTAATTGCAGGAAATGCCAATTAACCCTGTCATACACCTTAGTAATATCAATTTTTAGAGCCATTTCTATAAGTTTTTCTTCTTTAATGGAGTGAAGAACTTCAAACACAATAAGAGACCCTTTAACCGTATCTTTACCGGGTACAAAGCCACCTTGTTGTTCAGAGATAATTTTTGGAATCAGTTTCCCCAGCTGGGTGGCCATTAATTTGGAAATTATCTTATAGATGATATTGCACAAAGACATTGGCCTAAATTCAGTGAAGGAGGAAGGATGTTGACATTTGGGGATGAGTGTGATAACTGTGTTATTAAAATGTTTCAACATGAAAGCATGTTTTCTAGACTCCTCCGCTTCCTTGAGGATGTATCAAGTCATGAAATCCCAGTATTTCTAAAAGAAAAAGGGGCTCAAACCATAAGGGCCTGGGGCTTTGTCTGCATGCATAGAAAATACCCTAGCTCAAACTTCCTCCAAGGAGAAGGGAGCCAAAAATGCTTTGTTATAAAAATTTGAGACTAGGGAAGGGATGAAGTTTAGGATAGGGGGGTTCTACATGGGAATTACATTAGGATCCACTAAGAGGAGCTGAGAGAAGAATCTAGAGGCTTCCTCTTGTATATCCCTTTGATTATTGAGTGTCATGCCATTACCATCCTTTATTTTGAAGATAGAGCTTTTATGTCTTTTAACTTTTGTGGATAAATGGAAAAAGGACGTGTTCCTGTCTCCTTCTTTTAGACACATCTCCCTAGACCTTTGACACCAAAAGATTTCCTCTCTGAGAAGAAGTTCATCTGATTTTTTATTATAGATAATTTGTTCATCATGAATTTTTGCAGTCATGCCTTTATTAAGAATATACTCCTGAAGGTCTTTGAGTTTCCATTGAATTTCTTCCTTCTGCTTAAAGATATTCCCAAAGGAGATTTTGTTCCATTGCTTCATTTTTATTTTCATATTTGTCAACTTCTTAGACAATTGTGACAACCAATTTTACAAAAGAGATAAGAAATTTGAATCCCAAAACCACATTTGCTCAATCTTAAAATATGGTCGAGGTCAGTTGAGGATAGGATCTGTCTATACTTCTTTCGACAAAGAAAAATGATCTAAGCTAGTTAGGGAGAGATTTTAGGACTATAAAATCCCATGGTCAACAAAAAAGAGAGACTTAACCAGAAACCTGTCAAGCCTAGCTCAAACAAAACTAATTCATTTCCACTTGTTGGACCAACAGATTTTACCATTTAAAGGGACACAGTATAATAATTGGTTGTCATTAATGAAGTTACAAAAATCATCTGTGACTTGAGGGGATGGGATACCTCCACCCATCTTTTCTTGCAGTCCTAAGTAGCATTAAAATCCCCTCCCAAAATTATTTTTCTCCCTTGCAGCCCTGTCAATACCTGCAAAAGAGAGTTCCACAGTCTCTATTTTCCTAATGGGGAAATTGGACCATAGACATTAATTAGGATGAAAGAGATCAAGAATATTTTGAATTCCACTACCATCCAATTTGTGTTCTTATAAATAAGATAAACTTGGCATTTGTGTTTGTTTCAAAGAATAGGCATTCCTCCAGATGCGACTATTGATGCTGAGATCAGAAATCGCCAGTTAGGCGACTTTGGAAAAAGTTTTTCTCCTAGTTCTTCTGATAGTTTGGTCTCTTGTAGAAGCATCAAGTCTACACCCCCCACAAGGATCTAGTTTTTAATCAGACAAGCTTTGTTAGAGGCATTTAAAACTCTAACATACTATGATAATATCCTCATAGTCCTTTCAGAGAGTTGTTCGTCCTCCCACTTCCATTAATTTTTTTTAAAATCAAGGCCAATGCCTCTTCCTTAAATTTTCTAGGTGTCCTCTAGAAATTGATGGTTAGTTGTGTTCCCAAATCTATCTCTTCTTTAAGCTTGGAAATTTTTGATGGTCTACGCATAAGTTTTTTTTGGGGAGCTTAACTTCGCAGCCTTGGTATTGTCTAGCTCTCTTTGGAAGGTAGAACATGAAACTACTTTCTCATTTAGAATTTCCTCTAGAGCATTACCTCCCTAAATTATAGGTTGAAAGTGGTCTTCCAATTGTGAGTCCAAGTGTGATTCATATCCACTTTGAAGGTTATCAATTTTATCTTTAGCCACCTTTAGAATTAATGATTCCATCATAAGATCCCTTTCCAGATTGACCAAGTTTGATTCCTGAATATTGCTAATCCACTTTGGTTCCTCTGAGTTGATTGAGGAGAGAAGATGGACTAGACTATCCTGGTTCTGGTGAGGTGTTGGTTGTATTTCCAGTTCTGGGGTTTACCCTAAAACATTTTTGATATCTTCATGACTGAGAAGTGTACAAATTCTAAAAATATGTCCAAAGCTACAAGGTCTCTAAGAAAGTTCCATGTTTTTAGGTCAAAATCGAGAGAAATGATAAAAAACCCTATCTTAGGGTCCATTATATGTAAAAGTGTCAAAAAACCCTAGATATGTTAATCAGGTTTATATTTTTGAGTTACCTTTTGGAAGCCTAAGTCATGAAATAAGTCATGTGATTTTTAAGATTAGTCACCCAGTCTCCTAATGTTAAACAAATATTCCATTTTATAAGGAGACTTAGCGATTCACTTTAGTTGGGATGTCTCTAAAAGGAAAAGAATATACCTTATAAGTCATAAGAATTAGAAATAATCCTTTGTCACAAAGTCTCCCAAACGAGAAAATATGATCTGGTGACATGGAGACAAAAGGTTAAGTCACGATGTCATGCAATATATCATACAGTCAATAGATTATCACGAGACTTAGCAATTCCTTCAGTCGTGGAGTCTCCAAATCATAACACAGTTAATGATTTGTTAAAAAGCTTCAGTCACCATGTCTCCAGATAAAAGGTCAATTAAGTAAAAGGTTTAGAGACTTGGTGACAAACTACAGATTAAAATAAAATATATAGTGCTCGGGTAGTCACTGGTAAAATTTGATAAGTCAGCATCCTTTCAGCAACTTGAAGACAAACAAGTAAAGATGAGACACATGTCCAAAATGAATAAAGCAAAAAGCCATCAGTCACATGGTCTCCAAATGGAAAAATATCATCTAGCGATTAAGAGACTAAAAGATGTAAAGGTATGTATTTTACTTTGGTCGCATAGTCTCCAGATGTTTTAGGGTTTCAAGAATCTATTCACTGACTTGACAGAGTCGTCAGATGTAGAATAAGATAAGATCAATGGTAGTCACTGAGTCTCTATAAAATTTGCACAAAGTAAAATGTTCTCGCGACAATGAGACTGAGCTTTAGTCACGTAGTCTCCAAATTGAATTTAAAATGATAAAATAAAGTTTCATAGGCTTTGTCACTAAGTCTTCAAAGGAAATATTAAAGAGTAGTTTTATTCAACGATTAGGCGACTAAGGGTTTTCATGAGGTCTTGTAAAAGAAAAGAAGCATTCAGAGACTTAGAGATCAGAGTTTAATAAATGGAAAAGTAACCATAGTCACGGGGTCTCTAAACAAACTCAGAGTTAGGCTATTCTTCTAGTGACTTGGATTCTTTTAGTCGCATGATCACCAGGAGTAAACTACAGTTAAGCCAAGGTAATGAAAAATCATGCAGTCGCCAGCTCTCCAGAAGAAATTAGAGTTAAGAGATTTTATCAGCGACAAGGAGATAATCCATAGTTGCTAGGTCACCAAATATGAAGAGTGATAGTTATGACAAGAAAAAAGTAAATGGCAGTTGCTAACATGACAATATGGAGATTTATCATCCAATAGGATGCAGAGGATTATTGACTATGTGAAAAAGGTAGCTGAGATGTCCGATAAAGAGAAAATCATATCAAATGTGATTCTGTTAGAATTTTATAATGGTTTTTTCTAAAATGTACTCATTTGAATTTGATTTTTTGCCACATTCATGAGCTATGGTTAGGATTTCAATTAATACCACAGCATGTAAACTTGAAGGCATAATTGATTGATTCCTCAATAATGAGTTAAGTACTTTGTAAAACTACCATAAAGGGATGATCTTAAATTTATTTTCATTCATCATGCATCAAGAATTTTAGAGCAAAAAATTTGCTAGGTTTTCTGTGTTTAAGAAGAAAGAATTGTTAATTTAGTAAAGTTTTTGTCAATTTCAGGGTGATTATTCAGTTTTCAGAGTTCTTGAATTATCTTCAGTGCACAGAGAAGGGTAAGGTGTCCTGGGAGAATATTTGTTCCAATATCGGTGAAAAGGAAGTGGAGAATAGAACAAAATGAGTAAAGCAGTTAGTGTGGCATCTACTAGTGGGAAGAGCGATGATGTGGATGAAGATGCTAAAGGAAAGAGGAACTTCTCTGATGAGTTTTTGAAGCTATTGTCTGGATCTACATAAAACAAGAGGGCAAATGCCAACATATTGACAGATGAGTACAGCAATATCAGAGATGCCCAGACAGCAGGGTCTACAGGTTTTTCTCTTTACAATTACTTTTATAAGAATGCTGATAAGGCCATACCAATATCAAACCCTTGGACTACTGGTTTGGATAGGTTAATAGTTCCTGATGTTTTTGTAGATGTAGACTTATTTCTAGGTCTAGAAAACCACTATGACCCCTTGTCAAAGACAATTTAAAAGAGTGATGGTACTGCATTATTAATTTTGAATAGGAATTATTTTATGCAAGCCTTGTACTTGTATAGTACCATGTCTACTTAGACTAACCTCAAAAAGCAGGAAGAAAGATACAGGTTACAGCCTGGGATTGCAAGGAATCAACTATAGAAACATATCCTTAAAGAGGTCAGAAACCATATTGTCCCTTTACCAGGAACTACACCTTATTTTTTTAAGGATTCACATTTTTATATGAAATACATTGCATATGCTTTATGTAAGGTGTTGGGTAGGGATGGAGGAGCTAAGAAGATAAATGCTGGGATTTTGATGATGGTTTTAGATTTACAAGATGTGCATTCTAGCACCAGCTTTGACTACATCCAATATATCATTGACAGGATGCATGAAGGGTTTGTGGCCATACATAAGAAGGATAAAGATCCCAAATTCTTACACTATTCTATTATGATGTATCTTTTATTGCATTTTAATTATGGCATCATGGATGTAAAAAATTTAAACCCCCAAAGAATTTTTCATGACTAGCCTAATCCTATCCAATTTTAGATTAAGATATGGAATTTTACTTCCAAGGACTGTGATTTCTGTGGATTTGAGAACTGGATTGTTTGTACCCTTTGATGCAGAGCTTGGGTGTCAACAAAACTAGACTTCCAGTGAAGGTATTAAAACTGCTGAGACCATGTGAGTATGTTGACAAGTGGGAAGGTGACCACAATTGGGGAGACTTTTATTTAGAGGAGAATTTCACTATGATCAGAGTGTATGGATGCTCACATCCCCCCCATGTGCTACCATATAATGTACCATTGAGAGTTGCAGGAATGGAATTTATTTGGCAGCTTTTGTTAATTGATAATGAACACTTTTCACCACATATGAAGGGGACATTAACCCCTGCGCGGTTTAAGATCTTTCAATTTACAATTGGAAAAGGTGCTATTGATTTAGTAAGTACATGTTTGGAAAGTTGTAAGATGGGAGAAACACTATATAGATATATCGATCTAGAGGGATTCATTTTAGGAGCTAAGAAAATCCTAACTCCTACTATACCAAATACATATGTGCATGGTGATTGTGTGGAGGAGGATGCAACTAGGAATATAATTGATGAAGGAAAAGTGAGAGATAGAAGAGAAAAAATCCAAGAGATGTTGAATTTAGAAAAAAATACATAAAAAGAAAAGGAGTAGCATTTGGAGGATTTTACCTTGATTTACCATATTTTGACAAAATCAAAGCTATGCTGGACAACTTTTACACACTCTGTGAATAGTTGGAAAGATGCCTAGATGTAAAAAGGGGAGGACAACAACCTGAATATTCAGAGTCTGAATATGAAGATGAGAGTGAAGAAGAATATGTTAGTCCACCTCATATGGATCAACCACAATAAAATGTTCTAGAAGCAGTTCAGGTACAGGGAGAAGGGGGACATATTATAGACCTGACTAAATTTTCTTAGCCTGATGATATAGATGAGCCTTCTTTCAAGAGGAAAAAAGTTGACCTTGATCAGACATCTCATGATAAGACTTTCTTGAGAAAGGACAGAAAAATGGATAGAGTAAGTACTCTTGTTCCTGGTAACAAAGTATATGATCATAATTTGAGAAAGGAAATGAGGAAAGGAAAGAAACTGTAGCAAGAGGTAGAAGAAGACATAGAATTTCCCCTTAGAACATGTATAGATGAGAGATTGATCCATCAGAAGTAGTTCTTGAAAGATGATAATTTCATTAAAACTAATGAATTCAAAGATTTCCTTAGATGGAAAAAGTAGGAAGAGATCAGAGAGAAATTGAGAATAGATGGTGAAGAAGTAGTGACAAATGATTCTTTCTTATCTCTACAAACATATCATCCTGAAACTGAAGACATCACTCCTGAAGAAGCCAGAAAAAAAGTGTTGGAAAGTAGCATGTGGCTTGCTGAAGGCTGGGATTTAGCCTCAGCATTTATAATAAATCAAATAAGAAAGAAATAAGATTTAAAAATGACCACTAAGATCCAAATTGGTGATATGATAAAGGTATTTGGATATAGTCCAAATTCCCAAGCATTTTCCATGTGGAGTCTATGTCCTAAAGACAAGAATCCTCAATTGTTGAATATTCAAGAGAGCATGGTGGGAAACCAAATGGTATGGACAGTTAAAAACATAGGTGATCTGAAGATTTCCCAAAGAATGACACATTGTGCACATTTGAATGAAGATAAGACAAAGCAATTGTCTGAGAAATGTGGTGTCCTGATAGAGGAGGCTAGTGCCCTGGCTAAGGATAGGGAACTATGCCACATCAAGATTCATCAGCAAGATAAGGTAATTGTTGAATTGACTAAACAATTGTTGGAAAAGCCATAAGTGGTATATGTACCCTCAGAATTGCCTCCACATACAGAGGATAAGTTTGAAACAGGGGAAGAAGTAAAAATAGATGATATCGCTAAGAAAGATAATGAGATTGCCATAAATGCATTGTTGAATATAATTCAACATATGATTGATATCTTAAAATATAAAACTGATATAATCCTAAATGCATACAATAAATTACCTACTTTACATGTTGAGGTGATAGGGTACATCTCCATTTTGACTCCTATTTTCACAACATGGTCTTCTAGGATAGAACTATTTGAAAGGTTGGCTTCTTTATAGCCACATATGCTAGATCTACCAAAGATTGTGATAGAGGTGGAGGATGAGATCAAGAAAATATATGTGAATTTACCCTTTTTCAAAGGTAAATTAAATCAGACAGAGGCAAAGATGAGCATATTTGGACTGAGTTTAAATAGATGTATTCCTCCAATTAAGGGAGAAGATGATCAAATTAAGGCCTTGGAGGCCTGGAGAAATGAATTTGATAGTAGAATGCCTAGTAAAGAGGCATTTATCACAGATTCTGATGTTGATATGGAAGGTTTCAATAAGATTTTGGATGAGGCTTTTAAAGCAGAGACTGACATTAATAAATTCTTAGTGGATGTCAAAGGCATAACTCCTGTCAGATGGGAAAGACATAAAGAAAAATTATAGAGTATCCATAACTTTGATTGGCCTACAGAGGAGGATGTGATAGCATGGGATTTGAAGATAAAACCGAAGAAAAAGAAGCCTGTTGAAATAAAAGAAGAGGTCCTGGATGAAGAATAGAAAGGAACACTTGGCACCTGATCATTAAGCACAGGGAGGTTAGTAATCATAAAGGACAAGTGTAGGTTATCTTGAAATGGTGGTCACTTGGTCTCAATATAAATATCAGATACTATCCTGAACACTATCAGACAAAGGTGCCAAACTTCATGTGAAGACAAAAGAAGATTAGATTTCATGCTTTATTCTAGTCTTCCCACCGCTTGAAAATTCTTTTTTTTTTGTCTTTTCTATGTTTTTTCTTAGGGTTAGGTTTCTTAAACCATCTGAATCTTGTTGCATTCTTTCCTTAAGGATTCCAAGATCATTTAAGACCTATATATAGATCAAATGTAATAATTTTGAAGAGAGATGAAATATATTGGCAAGCCAGACTTCTAGATTTTAGTCTGTGTTTTTTTTGAGCTTTTAGCCTTGATATGTATTTGAAGCAGAAATTTATGAATAAAATACAGTGCAACTTTATTCCATATTGTTATTTTCTCTTTTCTTATTGAGTGTACTCTTTTATGTTTAATTTGTAAGGCATGTTAAGAATTTTGGCTACTAGGTAGCTATCTAATTATTTGCAAGTTTCTTCTAAGGGGAGAATTAAACTTTGTGAGTAGTTTCAGAGACTACAGCAGTAATTGAGGATTTGATATAACATTGTGGGAGTGACAGGGTAATTTGTAAGGCACTTTACCTAAGTTGTTTTTAGGTTGTAAGGCATCTTACATTACTTTTGTTTGTTTATTTTTTGTGGATTTATATCTTTTGACTCTATAGCCCAAGGATAGGCACTGGTCTAGAACTAGTTTGGTAATCCATCATCAGCCAAAATATTTAAAACTATTCAAAATCAATTACCTTCATAGGATATATTTAAAATCAATTGTACTCATAGAGTTTACTATTGGAGTTTGTTGATTTCTTAAAGAGAAAATGAAATAGGTTATTCCTTCCAAATTCATAAGAATTGTAAAAGGAAAGAAAGATGAAATTCCTTATTATGTTGTTGTCCTTCATTATTAAGATAATGATTTGGATTGTTAAGCTCTTCCTCAGAATAATCATAGTTATTTGTATTGTCATCTATATATCCATATAGGAACAGAACATTCAACACATAAGCAAAATCCACTCTAAAGATACTGTCAAGTCAGTAATCAATTATAGGTAAAACTTGCCTGAGTCAGTAGATCTCAAAAAAGAAGGAGGTGATAATTGGTATCCCCAGTGTTATCAAAATACCTCATTAATTAGTGTTTTCTCTTTCTTGAGTCAAAGTTTTAAAGGCATTGGGATTCATAAAGTTATTTAAAGTATTCAAGCATTTTAGAGGCCTTGTAAGAAAAAACCCTAACAAATTGTTGACTCTACCAGGGAAGTCAAGTGATTAAAGATCATACCAATTATAGTTGTCAAAATTTTATTTTGATAGTATTCATTCATTCCTATCTATTGTTGGGTGGCGACTCTAAAGAAAATCTATGAGATCAATACAAATTCAGTAAATATCTTTCAGAATGAATACTAGGTCGAAAATGAAAAATAATCATGAAAGGGCCTTAGATGGTGGAATCCCATCATCCTCAATGATGGAGATGTCCTCGAGGAAGAAAAGAAACCAAGTTAGCATTGATGAAACTCCTCCTAAAGGTAAATAAAGTAATACTAGGAGAGAGGTGAGCAGCAATCAGCCTTCTCATGATGGAAATACTTCAAAATATGAAGAAGTTGTAGAGAGGGTATTAGAAACACCTATAGTCACTTCTAATTCTAATGAAAGAGAGGGAACAAATACATCTAGTTCAGATTCTGAAGGAGCTCCCACTGATGAGATAGCAAATGAAGAAAGACTTATCATGAAACATCTTGCCCTTATTCAACAAATGAAAAGGGAGAGAGAACTGAGAAAGAAAAAACATGAGCATAAGGATGTTGATAAGATTAAAAGAGGGTCCTTAAGAAATCAAAATATGAAAGGTACAGAGAGGTCTCAAAAGGACCAAGAAATACCACTTACTTATAAAGCTTCTAGTTCACAGAAGGACAAAGGTAAGCAAAAAATGACTCAATACAGAGATGAAGAACCCAGGTTTCAGAAGCCTTTAACAGAGAAAATGTCCAAATTAGATATTGATTTGGAGAAATTGAGAGTTTAAAAGGAGACCATGGAGAAAATGTTAGAAAAGGCACAAATGGAAGCTGCAACAATTGAAATGAAGAAGAAAATAGATTTTCTGCAATCTTCCAAATATTTAGGAGTAGAGAATACTACAGCTTTCAAAGAAAAAGCTACTACTTTTAAAGAGAATGATAGTTTTCAAAGAAAACCATTGCATACTTAAAGGTATAAATAGTTTAACTTCATTGGTATCCCTGGATATCCTAACGCATTCCCTAAAGATGTGGGTGATATAGGAGAAAAGCTCCCAAAGTTCGCAAGTAACAATGTTATTTCTTGTGAAACACATTTAGGAAAGTTCATTGATTTTGTTGATGATTTAAATATCACTCATGAGGATGTGTTAATGAAATTATTTGTTGAGTTTCTAGTAGAAGATGCTAGAGAATGGTTTAAGATCCTTTCTAGTGGATCTGTCACTTCCATGGATGAGTTAATTGAATTATTTAAGGATCCGTATGGAGATAAAACAAATAAAGGATTTTTGTTGAATGAATTCAACAACATCAAAAAGAATTACAATGAAGAGGTCACTGAGTTTAATACCAGATTTCAAAGGGCTATGCACAATTTGTTTCAGAAGATAAGGCTGGATGAAGAGGTGTGTTTAGCAACTTATTTAAATACCTTTGATTCTAACATGGGATATGCTCTTAGGGATAAAAACCCTAGAACTCTTACTGATGCTTATAAGATAGCAGTGAATATTGAAATGAACAAAAGAGTGTCTGGTAAATTAAATAGGAGAGATGACTCAAGGTTTAGTAGAAGCAACCTAAAAGAACCAAAATATAAGGAATATAGGGATCCTCAGAACAATAGGCCTTCTTACAATAATACATATAATCCTCAAAAAAGAATGCAAAATCATCCTTATGGAACTCTATTTAAGGATGGGAAGCCTACTATTCCACCTAGAAAGGAGAAAAATGATAATAGAACTCCAGACCCTTTACATAAGAATGTTGTCCATTTGTGCAATGATGATCCCTGGTGTGAAGCTTGTGAAGCCCCACATAACCCCGATTTTTGTATTGTTTCCTTATATTTAAGAGTAAATGAAGAACAAGGAAATGATGAGGGTGAACAATGTGATCATAGTATGACAAATACTTATTCATGTCATGATATAGATTCAAATAGTGAAATTGAAAATCATGATTCTTGTAGTTCATAAAGAACGGTAGAGAGTCATCATCGACATATTTTATCAGATAGTGAAGCAGAGGAAACTGATGACCATATAAGATGTTATGCTCAAAAAAATCAGGATTTTCCACTTATTAGAAAAGCTTTAGATGAAGAGAAAGCTAGGATTACTGTAGATTAAGTGAACAAGGCTAGAAGCAACTATCATTTAAGAAACAGAGTAGTGGGTGGTACTGGTAGTGAGCCATCAGGTGTCTTTATAAAAGAAAATAAAGTAGACAAAAAATATATACAAAAAAAAAGGAAGGACCTAGGGAAAATGTAAATAAACATAAGGTCAAAATCATTACAAAAGCCTTAGAATCAAATGTTGTACAAGAAGGAGAATTTAAAAAGCAAGAAACGGGTACTCCTATTCTTAAGATAGAAAGAAAAAACTTAAAATAACCAACTCTAAATATACATATTGAGGAAAGTGACATTGCTATTGACAAATCAAAGTCCTCAGATGTGAAATATACTCTAGTAGACATGGGTCACTGTTTGTCCCAAATGACAGTAAAGGTGCCATTTCTAGAAATGATGAGAATTAAAGAACACAAGGGAAAGGTGTTGTCATTATTAAACAGTGTGCCCATAATAAAATTCCAAAGTCTTGAGAATATTGGCAAGAAACCAATTAACAAAGGGAAGGAAGTTGAGGTATTAACATCTGAGATTCCTCAAATTTTCTTAAATACAACTTCTTCCCCAAAAGTTGTTGACCCATTTTTTCTTTCACTAATAATTAATGGAAAGATGCTAAAAAATTGTATGATTGATTCAGGAGCATCTAATACTATTATGCCAGTGGAAATTATGAGGTCAATGGGACTACAGGTTGATACTCCTCATGGGAGATGTCAAGCAATGGACTCTAGAGAAGTCCCTGTGATTGGTACCATTGAGGCTATGCCTTATAAATTAGCCATATGTCCTAATGTGGTAATGACTATGAATGTTCTTGTTGTTGATATACCACCACATCATGGCATGTTGTTGTCAAGAAAGTGGAGTGCTTCAATTGGAGGTAGTATACAAAGTGATTTATCATATGCTACTTTTAACATTGCCGAAGATAATGTTAAGGTGTCAAGGGAGGGTAGAACTCCACACATGATAGAAATATTTGAAGACATTAACATTAATTGTTGCATTGATATGGATATGGAAAATTTCAGGATACAAAAGAGTGAACTTTATTATCAGAATGAAGAGGTTGATCCTCTGAATAAAGAGTTGATTGTACAAGGTGATGGATTGTGGAAAATGTATTTTGATGGGGCTTTCTCATAAGAAGGATTAGGGGCAGGTGTATTACTGATATCTCCATCAAGTATAACTTTTAAGTATTCCTTTTTATTAGCCTTCCAATGTACAAATAATACTACAGAATATGAGGCTTTGTTTTTAGGGCTTGAAATTGCCATCAAATATGGGATTAAATGTTTAAAGGTTTATGGTGATTCTGAATTGGTGGTAGCTCAAGCTAGATCCAAATATGCAGTAAAGAATGATAGATTAAAAATGTATAAGTATGCTATTTGGCATCAAATTGAAATGTTTGATGCCTTTGATATAAGGTGGATAGAGAGGTCAAAGAATATAATGGCTGATTTTTTAGCAAATGTTGCTCTAAAAACTGATGATTTGAACTTACATGGGGTGTCAATACTAGAAGTCGAGACAAGACCAGTTGTTCCAGATAACATTTACAACTGGCAGGTTTTTCATGATGACCAAGATATTCTTAGATTTATTCAATGTCTAGACCATTATAAGAACCAGAGTATAGATTGTAATACTTTGCTAGAAAGCAATGATGGAAAAGACTATATTTTGGGAAATGAGGTTGTTCAATTAAGTTCTAATCAGATTCCTATGGGTTTAGTTGAGCTTGAAGCATTGTTTAGTAGTCAACATAATGATTCAACAAAATTAAGCAATGCCAAGGTTGAGGATTTCGAGGAAATAAATTTAGGATCTGAAAATAGTCATCAAGTTGTATATATTGGAAAAGGTTTAGACTCTCATATAAGGACAAATTTGATCAAACTATTATGAAAATATAAACATGTCTTTGCTTGGTCATATCAGGATTTGAAAGCCTATAGAGAGGATCTTTTTCAAAATGAAATCTCACTAAAGTCAGATGTGAAACCCTTTAGGAAAAAACAAAGGCCTATTAACCCCTTGTTGGATCCTAAGATGCAGCAAGAATTGATAAAGTTAAAAGATGCTAGGATAATCCAGCCAATCAGACACTCAACTTGGTTATCAAATCTTGTACCAGTTAGAAAGAAGAATGGTGATATTAGACTGTGTGTGGACTTCAAAAATTTAAATATTGCTTCATTAAAAGATAATTATTCCTTGCCTAATATGGAAGCAATGTTACACAAGGTGACCGGTTGTGAGTTGTTGTCTATGATGGATGGTTTCTCAAGATATAACCAAGCCTTAGTTAAAGAATCACAATAGTATAAAACTGCATTTAGCACTCCATGGGGAACCTATGTTTATATCAGAATGCCATTTGGACTGATAAATGCAGGAGAAAATTTTCAAAGGGCCATGGATGTTGCTTTTAAAGAATTCATTGATTTATTTATGGTCATTTATCAAGATGATTTAACTGCATATTCTAAGAGAGTTGAGGATCACTGTGAGCACCTAGGTAAAATTTTCAATAAAGCTTTAGAATATGGTGTTTCATTGAATCCTGAGAAATATCATTTTGTAGTGCAAGAGGGAAAGTTGCTTGGACACATAGTGTCTAAGGAGGAGGTAAGAATTGACCCTGAAAGAGTGGAAGCAAATCAGAAAGTTATTGCTCCAAAGAACCTAAAAGCAATACAATCTTTCTTAGGAAAGATCAATTTTGTTAGAAGATTTATAGAAAATTTTGCAGAGATGGTTAAACCTATTGTAAAGTTGGTAAAGAAAGATGCAAAAATTATTTGGAATGAAGAAGCCCAACAGGAATTTGAGAGAATAAATAAAGCAGTACAAGAGGCTCCAGTTCTAAAATCTTTGGATTATAGTAAGCCCTTTTCTCTATTTTTATTTTCATCTTATCATACAATTGTTTTTGTTTTACTACAAAAAGATGAACAAGGATTTGAACATCCAATAGCTTTTTATAGTAAATCTCTACAAGCTACAAAACTTAATTATGAGAGGATGGAAAAGCAGGATTATGCTTTGGTAAAAGTTGTAAATTCTTTTAGGACATATTTTGTATATGCTCAGATACAAGCATATGTTCCTCACTCAGTAGTGAAAGATATTCTTACACAGTCAGAAGTTACTGATAAGAGATGTAAATGGATAACTAGAATTCAGGAATTTAACCTTGAGATCCATATTACAAAGTTGGTAAGAGGTCAGGGACTGGCAAAACTCATGACAAAAGAAAAATTGGATTTAGTACAAATAAATCATATAGAGATACATGATCAAATTGTTACAAGCATAGAAAGGCAACCATTTTATACAGATATTGTGTTTTTCCTAAAAAATGCCAAGTGTCCTGATCATATGACAAAAAATCAAAAAAGAAATCTAAAATTGCAAACCCAAAGATACACTTTGATTCAAGGAGACTTATATTGGAAGGATAAGAATGGTGTATTTCTATTATGTCTAGATAAATACTAAGCTAAAAAGGTTTTAAGTGAAATGCATGTAGGAGAATGTGGAGGTAATTTTTCTGCTAAGACTACTACCAACAAGATTTTAAGGGCTGGGTACTATTGGCCTAGTTTATTCAAAGATACTTATGAATATGTTAGAAAGTGTGAACCTTGTCAAAGGTTCTCAAATAAGCTTAAATTTTCAGGAGCTTTGTTGTTAAACCCAGTAAGTACTGAAGCCCCTTTTACTATGTGGGGAATTGATTTTATTGGTTAATTTCAAGAGAATTCTAGTGGAGGACATAGTTGGATACTTGTAGCCATAGATTATTTTACCAAATGGATTGAGGCCATTCCTACAAAAAAGCCAACAAGTAGGGTAGTCACTAAATTTTTAATGGAAAATATTATGACTAGATTTGGTGTACCTTCTAAATTAGTAATGGATAATGCCATGATTTTAGATCAGAATAAATGATAGATTTCTATGAGAAATATGGGATTAAAATATCATATTCATCCCCACACCATCCATAGGCAAATGGACAAGCTGATTCTAGTAATAAAAGTATATTGAAAATATTGAAAAGAACTCTTGAAAAGAATAAGAAAGCATGGCATACTAAATCAAAGCTAGCACTTTGAGCTGATAGAATAAAATTTAAGAGAGCAACAGGAAAGTCTCCATTTGAGCTGGTATATGGATTACAATCAAGAATGCCTATCAATAATTTTTTACCATTATATCAGTTTATAAAAGAAGAACAATTAGATGTTTCTGACACTATGCAAAATAGAATGATCCAGTTAGTAGAATTAGACGAGACAAGAAGAAATAGCTAGAAAGAAAAAATTAAGTTACAACAGAAGATGAAATACATGTTTGACAGGAGGGATACTAAAAGAAATTTCCAACCAGGTGACCTAGTTCTTCAGTGGAATGCAAGAGCAAAAGATAAGGGAAAACACAAAAAATTTGAGTCTTTATGGCTTGGACCATTTGTTGTCTCACAGAGCTTTGGAAAAGATTCCTACCTATTGAAGAATATGAATGGAGAATATTTTGAGTTGCCTATGCATGGGCAATTTATCAAGCCCTTTTTCAACTAAGAACCAAAGTTCATGCACAAATAAGTATGTATCATACTGTAAATACTTTCCTTTAGTTGTGTAAATACTATAAATAGTTTTCCTTCTGTAATAGGTTAGTTGGTGTCCCTCCCATTTTTTGATGTGGTCTACAACCAGAGATTCTGAGATCTTTTTCCATAAACTATGTTTATCTATCCTCAGATAGAGCCACTTTGGTTGTATTCCCAGCTCTGGTGTTTACCCTAAAAAAAAATTTGATATCTTCATGACTGAGAAGTGCACAAATTCTAAAAATATGTCCAAAGAAACAAGGTCTATGATAAATTTCCATGTTTTTAGGTCAAAATCCAGAGAAATGATAAAAAACCCTATCTTAGGTTCCATTATATGCAAAAGTGTCAAAAAACCCTAGATATATTAATCAGGTTTATATTTTCAATTTACCTTTTGGAAGCCTAAGTCATGAAATAAGTCATGCACTTTTTAAGACAAGTCACCCAATATCCTAATGTTAAACGAATATTCCCTTTTATAAGGATACTTATAGATTCACTTTAGTCGGGATGTCTGTAAAAGGAAAAGAATATACCTTATAAGTCATAAGACTTAGCGACAAGCCTTTGTCACGAAGTCTCCCAATGGAGAAAATATGATCTGGAAACATGGAGACAAAAGGTTAAGTCGTTGTGTCATGCAATATATCCTACAATCAGTATATTATAATGAGACTTAGCAATTCCTTCAGTCGTGAAGTCTCCAAATCAAAACACAGTTAATGATGAGTTAAAAAGATTCAGTTGCCATGTCTCCAAATAAAAGGTCAGTTAAGTAAAAGGTTTAGAGACTTGGTGACAAACTACAGATTAAAATGAAATATATGGTGGTCAGGTAGTCGCTGGTAAAATTTGATAAGTCAGCATCCTTTTAGGAACTTGGAGAAAAACAAGTAAAGATGAGACAAATGTCCAAAATGAATAAAGAAAAAAGCCATAAGTTGCATGGTCTCCAAATGGAAAAATATCATCTAGCCATTAAGAGACTAAAAGATTGAAAGGTATGTATTTTACTATGGTCACGTAGTCTCCAAATTTTTTAGGGTTTCAAGAATGTATTCAGTGACTTGACAGAACCGTCAGATGCAGAATAAGATAAGATCAATGATACTCGCTGAGTCTCTGTAAAATTTGCACAAAGTAAAATGTTCTCGTAACAATGAGACTGAGATTTAGTCACGTAGTCTCCAAATTTAATTTAAAATGATAAAATAAAGTTTCATAGGCTTTGTCGCTAAGTCTCCAAAGGAAATATTAAAGAGTAGTTTTATTCAGCGATTAGGCGACTAAGGGCTGTCGCTAGGTCTCATAAAAGAAAAGAAGTATTTAGAGACTTAGCGATCAGAGTTTAATAAATGGAAAAGTAACCATAGTCACGAGGTCTCTAAACAAACTCAGAGTTAGGCTATTCTTCTAGTGACTTGGATTCTTTTGGTCGCGTGATCGCCAAGAGTAAAGTACAGTTAAGCCAAGGTAAAGAAAAATCATGCAGTCGCCAGATCTCTAAAATAAATTAGAGTTAAGAGACTTTATCAGCAATAAGGAGATAATGTGTAGTCGATAGGTCACGAGATATGAAGAGTGATAGTTATGATGAGAAAAAAGTAAATCGCAATTGCTGACACGAGAATATGGAGATTTATCACCCAATAGGAATGCAGAGGATTAATGAATATGTGAAAAAGGTAGTTGAGATGTCTGATAAAGAGCCAATCATATCAAATGTGATTCTGTTAGAATTTTATAATGGTTTTTTCTAAATTGTACTCATTTGAATTTGATTTCCTGTCACATTCATGAGCTACGACTAGGATTTCAATTAATACCACAACATGTAAACTTGAAGGTGGAATTGATTGACTCCTCAATATTGAGCTAAGTACTTTGTGAAATTACCATAAAGGGATGATCTTAGGTTTATTTTCATTCATCATGTATCCAGAATTTTAGAGCGGAAAATTTTCTAGTTTTTTTGTGTTTAAGAAGAAAGAATTGTTAATTTAGTAAAGTTTTTATCAATTTTGGGGTGATTATTTAGTTTTCAGAGCTCTTGAATTATCTTCAGTGCACGGAGAAGGGTAAGGTGTCCTGGGAGAAGATTTGTTCCAATATTGGTGAAAAGGAAGTGGAGAACAGAACAAAATGAGTAAAGCGATTAGTGTGGCCTCTACCAGTGGGAAGAGTGATGATGTGGATGAAGATGCTAAGGGAAAGAGGAACTTCTCTGATGAGTTTTTTAAGCTATTTCCTAGATCTACACAAAAAAGAGGGAAAATGTCAACATGTTGATAGATGAGTACTGCAATATCAAAGATGCCCAGACACCAAGGTCTACAGGTTTTTCTCTTTACAATTACTTTTATAAGAATGGTGATAAGGCCATACCAATATGAAACCCTTGGACTAGTGGTATGGTTAGGTTAATAGTTCCTGATGTTTTCGTAGATGTAGACTTGTTTCTAGGTCTAGCAAACCACTATGACCCCTTGTCAAAGACAATTAAAAAGAGTGATGGTATTGTATTATTAATTTTGAATAGGAATTCTTTTATGTAAGCCTTCAGCTTGTATAGTACCATGTATACTCAGATTAACCTCACAAAGTAGGAGGAAAGATATAGGTTACAGCCTAGGATTGCAAGGAATCAACTACAGAAACATATCCTTAAAGAGGTCAAAAACCATATTGTCCCTTTACCAGGAACTGCACCTTATTGTTTGAAGGATTTACATTTTTATATCAAATATATTGCATATGCTTTATGTAAGGTGTTGGGTAGGGATGGAGGAGCTGAGAAGATAAATGCTAGGATTTTGATGATGGTTTTAGATTTACAAGATGTGCATTCCAACACTAGCTATGACTACATCCAATATATCATTGACAGGATGCATGAAGGGTTTGTGGCCATACAGAAGAAAGATAAAGATCCCAAATTCTTACACTATTCTATTCTGATTCACCTTTTATTGCATTTTAATTATGGCATCATGGATGTAAATAATTTAAACCCCCAAATAATTTTTCATGACCAGCCTAATCCTGTCCAATTTTGGATTAAGATATGGAAATTAACTTCCAAGGACTATGATTTCAGTGGATTTGAGAACTGGATTGTTTACCCTTTGATGCAGAGCTTGGGTGTCAACAAAACTAGACTTCCAGTGAAGGTATTACAACTGTTGAGACCATGTGAGTATGTTGACAAGTGGGAAGGTGACCATAATTGGGGAGACTTTTATTTAGAGGAGAATTTCAATATGATCACAGTGTATAGATGCAAACATCCCCCCCATGTCCTACCATATCATGTACCATCGAGAGTTGCAGCAATCAAATTTATTTGGCAGATTTTGTTAATTGATAATGAACACTTTGCACCACATAGGAAGGGGACATTAACCCCTAGGCAGTTAAAGATCTTTCAATTTACAGTTCGCAAAGGTGTTATTGATTTAGTAAGTACATGGTTGGAAAGTTGTAAGATGGAAGAAACACTATATAGATATAACGATCCAGAGGGATTCATTACAGGAGCAAAGAAACTCCTAACTCCTACTATACCAAATACATATCTGCATGGTGATTGTGTGGAGGAGGATGCAACTAGGAATATAATTGATGAAGGAGAAGTGAGAGATAGAAGAGAAAAAGTCCAAGAGCTATTGAATTTAGAAAAATAGATAAAAAGTAAAGGAGTAGCATTTAGAGGATTTTAACCTGATTTACCATATTTTGATAAAATCAAACCTATGATGGACAACTTTTACACACTCTGTGAACAGTTGGAAAGATGCCTAGATGTAAAAAGGGAAGGACAAGAACCTGAATATTTAGAGTCTAAATATGAAGATGAGAGTGAAGAACAATATGTTAGTCCACCTCATATGGATCAACCACAACAAAATGTTGTAGAAGCAGTTCACGTACAGGGAGAACGGGGACATATTATAGACCCAACTGAAGTTTCTCAGCCTAATGATATATATGAGCCTACTTTCAAGAGGCAAAAATTCGATCTTGGTCAGACATCTCATGATAAGACTTACATGAGAAAGAAGAGAAAAAGGGATATAGTAAGTGCTCTTGTTCGTGGTAACAAAGTATATGATCATAATTTGAGAAAGGAAATCGGGAAAGGAAAGAAATTGCAGCAAGAGGTAGAAGAAGGCATAGAATGTCCCCTCAGAACATGTATAGATGAGAGATTGATCCATCAACATCATTTCTTGAAAGATGATAATTTCATTAAAACTGATGAAATCAAAGATTTCCTTAGATGGCGAAAGAAGCAAGAGATCAGAGAGAAATTTAGAATAGCTGGTGAAGAAGTAGTGACAAATGAGGCTCTCTTAGCTCTACAAACATATGATCCTAAGAATGAAGAAATCACTCCTGAAGAAGCCAGAAAATTAGTGTTGGAAAGTGGCATGTTGCTTGTTGAAGGCTAGGATTTAGCCTCAACATTTATAATAAATCAAATAAGAAAGCAATCAGATTTAAAAATGACCACTGAGATCCAAATTGGTGATATGATCAAGGGATTTAGATATAGTCCAAATTACCAAGCATTTTCCATGTGGAGTCTATGTCATAAAGACCAGAAGCCTCAATTGCTGAATATTCAAGAGAGCATGGTGGGAAACCAAATGGTATGGATAGTTCAAAAAAAAGGTGATCTAGATATTTCCCAAATAATGACACATTGGGCACATTTGAATGAAGATAAGACAAAGAAATTTTTTGAGAAATGTGGTGGCTTGATAGAGGAGGCTAGTGCCCTGGCTAAGGATAGGGAACTATACCACATCAAGATTCATCAGCAAGATAAGGTAATTGCTGAATTGACTAAACAATTGTTGGAAAATCTAGAAGTGGTATATTTAGCCTCAGAATTTCCTCCTCATATACAGGAAAAGGTTGAAATAGGGGAAGAAGTAAGAACAGATGATATGGCCACGAAATATAATGAGATTGCCATAAATGCATTGTTGAATATACTTCAACATAGGATTAATATCTTAAAAGATAAAACTAATATAATCATAAATGCATACAATAAATTACCTACTTTACATATTGAGGTGATAGGGTACATCTCCATTTTGACTCCTTTTTTCACAACATGGTCTTCCAGGATAGAACTATTTGAAAGGTTGGCTTCTTTACAGCCACATAGGCCAGATCTGCTAGAGATTGTGACAGAGGTAGAGGATGAGATCAAGAAAATAAATGTGACTTTACCCTTTTTCAAAGGTAAATTAAATCAGATAGAGGAAAAGATGAGCCTGTTTGGATCCAGTTTCAATAGATTTAATCCTCCACTTAGTGGAGAAGATGATTAGATTAAGGCCTTGGAGGCATGGAGAAATGGATTTGATAGCAGACTGCCTAGTAAAGAGGCATTTATCACAGATTTTGATCTTGATATGGAAGGTTTCAATAAGATTTTGGATGAGGCTTTTAAAGCAGAGACTGACATTAATAAATTATTAGTGGATGTCAAAGGCATAACTCATGTCACATGGGAAAGACAGAAATCACAATTGCAGAGTATCCAAAACTTTGATTGGCCTACAGAGGAGGATGTGATAGCATGGAATTTGAAGAAAAAACTGAAGAAAAAGAAGCCTATTGAAATAGAAGAAGAGGTCTTAGATGAAGAATGGAAAGGAATACTTGGCACCTGATCATAGAGCACAAGGAGGTTAGTAATCATAAAGGACAAGAGTAGGTTAGCGTGAAATGGTGGTCACTTGGTCTCAATACAAATATCAGATACTATCTTGAACACTATCAGACAAAGGTGCCAAAATTCATGTGAAGACAAAATATGATAAGATTTCATCCTTTATTCTTGTCTTTGCACCACTTGAAAATTCTTGTTTTTTGTCTTTTCTATGTTTTTTTTTTAGGGTTAGGTTTCTTAAACCATCTGAAGCTTGTTGTATAATTTCCTTAAGGATTCCAAGATGGTTTAAGACCTATATATAGATCAAATGTAATAATTTTGAAGAGAGATGAAATACATTGGCAAGCCAAACTTCTAGATTTCAGTCTATGTTTTTTTTGAGCTTTTAGCCTTGATATCTATTTGAAGCATAAATTTATGAATAAAATAGAGTGCAACTTTATTCCATATTATTATTGTATCTTTTCTTATTGAGTGTACTCTTTTATGTTTAATTTGTAAGGCATGTTAAGAATATTCGCTACAAGGTAGGTATCTAATTATTTGCAAGTTTCTTCTAAGCGGAGAATTAAACTTTGTGATTAGTTTTAGAGAGTACAGCAATAATTGAGGATTTGATATAACATTATGGGAGTGACAGGGTAATTTTTAAAGAACTTTACCTGAGTTATATGTAGGTTGTAAGGCATCTTACAGTACTTTAGTTTGTTTATTTTCTATGGATTTATATCTTTTGACTCTATAGCCCAAGGATAGGCACTGGTCTAGAACTAGTTTGGTAATCCACCATCATCCAAAATATTTAAAACTATTCAAAGTAAATTACCTTTAGAGAATATATTTAAAACCAATTGTACTCACAGATTTTATAGTTGGAGTTTGTTGATTTATTATAGAGAAAATCAAATAGGTTATTCCTCCTAAATTCATAAGAATTGTAAAAGGAAAGAAATATGAAATTCCTTATTATGTTGTTGTCTGTCATCATTAAGATAATGATTTGGATTGTTAAGCTCTTCCTCAGAATAATCATAGTTATTTGTATTGTCATCTATATATCCATATAGGAACAGAACATTCAACACATAAGCAAAATCCACTCTAAATATACTATCAAGTCAGTAATCAATCATATGTAAAACCTGCTTGAGTCAGTGGATCTCAAAAAAGGAGGTGATAATAGGTATCCCTAGTGTTATCAAAATACCTCATCAATTAGTGTTTTCTCTTGCTTGAGTCAAAGTTTCAAAGGCATTGGGAGTCATAGAGTTATTTAAAGTATTCAAGCATTTTAGAGGCCCTACAAGGGAAAACCCTAACAGGAGGAATCTGAGCAAGCTAAAGAAGGGAAAGTGTTCGATGCCTATTTTTGGAAGTCGAGGGCATAATATCCAATTGTACTGAATCACTCTCTTCCCTATGGATCGGTGAGTCATGGGATTTGGGAAGGACCCCTAAATCAACCAAAAGAAGGCAACCCTCAACTTCCTTTTCATCTGAAACACTGGAGCCGATGGTGTGGTTATCGCTCACAACCTTATCATGTGGATTTCCTTGATTCTTAATAGAGTCCCTTGGCTTCTAGCCTAAAAAGAGAGCTTTCAAGGAAGGAGGAGGTTGTTGAAAACTTTGGTCAGATTTTGTAATCTGGAGAGGCATGACTTTTAGCTGAGAGGCATAATACAGCAAAAGGAAATGTTGGAGAAAAGAGAAGAAGCTGCAAATAAACCCTCCCAAGGACTCAGAAGATGGTCTTTCAGACCTATGCTTATCTTGAGAACCCTGATGAGGGTCCTGATATTTCTCCTCGACATTATCAGGAATCTATCAAAATGCGGGGTTTGATGAGAGATCCTTACAGACTACCACCTCCTTAACCCCAAAAGAGTGACAAAAAGAATTCATATGACCCAATTTGTCTTGGTGCTCTAGAACAATACACTCCTCCTGAATCACTAACCTTTGAGACCAAGAAACCCATTTAATTTAATATTAATTACCAAGGGGAAATCCTTAGTTTGGTCAATAAGAATATAGACTCTAACCTCCATATGATTAAATTCCAAGGGAAGGAGATCGTGCTTGATAAAGATCCCCAAAGTATTAGCGAGCACTTCAATAATATCTGGATCTCTATATTCTAGAGGAAGTGTAGGTAAGGATATCCATTAGGGAAGAAATGACACGTCTGAGGGGTAAAAGCACAATAATTTGTCACCCTTTTACAAAGGAAAAGGTTAACAACGCCAAAACTGTAAAACTTGAAGGGCATAAAAGTCACATTTCTCTTGATAATTAGAAGATGATGTAAATTGAAGAAATGTGTGAAATAGGATGAGTTATATGCCTATAATTTTTTTTTTTAAAATGAACCAAAATTAATATTTTTTTTGAAATTTTTAGGCCTATTTTTCATTTCCTAAAAAATAATGTAAATCAAGGAGTTTACTTCCTGCCAAATCATTATAATTAAAACATTGTTTTTTCCTCTAATTTTAAAATATGTTTTATATGAAATGTATAGCTAGTGCAGAAAAAAAGAAAGAAGTGTTTTCGATCTATAGTCTTCTTGTTATAAGTTTTCAAAGTCAAACTTACTTGAAATCAATAGTTTTTCTCTCCCGCCACTTTTCACCTATTAAAACTATACCAAAAAACAAATAAATTACATATTATTGAAGAAGACTCTCTTGTATAGTGTTTTCTATGATTTTAATTTATTTTGAATTGATTTATCATTTTTTTATATTTTTCGAATCAATGACTACTTGAATGTTAAAATACCTACTTTTTTAAAAATTAAAATAGACTATATCTAATTAAAATACTATAAAATCTATATGAGGATATTCTTGACTCTAATCTCTACAAAAGGGTATTTTTGTATTTTTAAAAAAATATCATTAAAAAGACTAGGAGTTATTGAAACATCACTTTTTCTGAAATAATTTTATTTCTATGGTTATTGAACTCAAAGTGGTATAAAACATACATTTAATAGACATTTCCAATTGGAAAAGTTAAAGAACTCATCTAACCTAGCTAGAATGAATCTAGCTAGACTATATATTTGACCAAAAATAATTTTTAGTTAGAAATACTAAACTTTAGTTGGGCTGATAAGTTAGCCTAAAAGGTGACAGATTATTGTGCTTTTACCCTGAGGCTGAGGGCCAAAGTTTGGGGACCAGATAAAGGTGATAATACCAGCACCCTAACAAAACCACCCTTTCTCCTTATGAGCTACATCTCTCTCTGCTTTTGATTTAAATATGACAATAAAAAAATTTGATTCCAAATCCATCATGAAGAGATCTTGTAATCCTACCCAAGATTCAGAGGCCCAAGCATTAATAACCGAAAAGGAAATGAGAGAGTTAGCACACTTACCAATTAAGGAAGACTAATGAAGGACCCCAATTTGGTGCTAAATCCTATATTTGGGAAGAACCAAAGTTTCCAACATTTTTTGTACCTACTGTCGATCAACAAAAGAATGGCCTTGTTTTTTTACCCAAGTCTTTGAGTGCTCAGTCGAATTTGGATTGAAGGGGGCTCTAAAAAAATTAAAAGGAGGTAAAGGCCCTTGACCTTGCACAGGAGGCGAAGGCCTAGCATGCAGAGGGATATCCTTAGGAGAGACTATGGGAGCCCTCGTAAATATAAAAAATGGGTTGTTTTCCCTTAAGGAGCTTTGGCTTCCAAAAACCTTGTCTTCTGTGTGCCAAATTAGGTTGCGAAAACCTGGCCCAGAAACGTTTTGAGAGTCCTGATGCTAAGGACCTTATCATGCATGTCCTGGGGAGGGAATATCAGGGCCTAAGGGTTTACTCTTAAAGATTTTTTAGTGGCCAGTAGCTTTATTCCATGAGCCCGCTGATTGGGATTTGATTTTGGAATAGGCCTTTTCAACCCTAACACCTCAAGGAAGACCCATTGGGAAATGTTTTTTCACCAAGAGTTGACTATTAGGAAGGTCTAATTTGACATTAGGGCTTGAAGAAAACATCTCATTGACAATGAGATGAGAACTTGAGAGGTTCAAATTATGATTTCCATTTTCCCGCCCAGAAAAGTTTTGAAATTTCTGACGGAGGTTGTCCTCTACTTGGAGATCACAGGGGTGACACTCCAAACATAGATAAGTTTTTTTTGAGGGCTCTCCAACCTCGACTGTTCGGATGCCCTGGAACCCCTCTTGAGATACTTTATCCTACATAGGACCTTTGAACCCTTTAGGCTCTGACAAAAAATGTTGAGAAAAAATGTGAGCTGAGAGAGGCCCTTTCCCCTTCTACAAAGGATCCAGGGCTAGTGTTGGGAGATCCGATTTGGCCTTAGAAAGCTTTGATGCTGGCTGTTTAATATGAAAGCGGGGATTAACAAACATGGGTTTCGTGGTTTGGACCACTGCCTTACCCTGAAAGATCTATAAGGGATCCTTGTACCTAGAAGATGACGAGAATTTTTTTGCAAACTCATGCGATTAAAAACCCCCAATAAAGAATTTTTTGTCGATATCTGACAGCCTTTGTACCGTGGGTCGATGTCTAAATACTTTTTTCACATCCTTCCCTAAAAACCCATTGATTCCATGAATGTGGGGGGCCTGATTGTAATGGTTCCAATTGTCCCAGCAGCACCGATTGTCGTTGTTCTGCCATCACTCCAACCATAATTTACAATTTTTTATTAATTAATTAAATTTAATTTCCTAAAGTTTAAAATCAAATATTTAAACTTATTAATTTATTCTTATAATTAAATTAATTTCACTAAATTAATTTAATTTCACTCAAATATTTAATTTTAAATCAAAATAGAATTGAATTATCTCATGTTTAAGTGTTTTAATTTCTAAAATTAAATAAATACTCAAATAAATTAACTCTTCAAATCCAAGAGGTAACTCCAATTCAACACTTCAGTTCTAAGAGGTAGCTCCAAATCAACACTTCAGTTCCAAGAGGTAACTCTAAATCAACTCTTCAGTTCCAAGAGGTAACTCACAAATCAATTCTTTACTTGTCAAAACCATCCCCTCTTCTCTCTAGTTAAGAGGTGGAGTTTATTGATTGCTTCTTTAGTTCCTTTTGATCTCAGCCATCCATTCTCAAGTTTCTTGGATCTATATGATCCATCCAAATCATTTCCATTTCTATATATTCAACCCTTCTCCACCATTTGAAGAAGGTTTGGATTTTGAATCACCGTCTACAATTACTCTACAGGATTCTTATACAAAGCACAAAGAAAAATCATTATCATATTGATCTCATTTTTTCAACACTCCCAAGTCATAGATGTTGTCGATGCCAATATTGAGCACCATTCATACAACATTTTAGAAGGACTAGAGAGAAGCAATAGAAGCTTCAAGAATTGTTGTTGGCATTTGTTTGTTTTCCTCTTTTATTATTGTTATTTTCTTATTCATAGGTTCATTCTTAGTAGTTTGATTGATTTATTTCATTGCAAATTAGTGCTACTAACCCTCATTTTATTGTGCAGAATCAGACACTATATAAAAATTTTAAAAATGGGGAATACTGAAACCCTTCCCATGTGAAGGGATGGCTCAACCCCCCATTGGAGGCAGACTACTAGATGACTCTGTCATTGGGGTCCCATCTCCACCATGGGTGGCTGGACCACCACAGGGCCACACTAGCCATGAGCAGCTTGACTGCAGCAGGTGGGAACGCCCACAAGCCAACCCATTCCACAAGTGGCATGGACACCATGGGCAGGTAGCTCAGCCCCTTCTATCAAGCATTTTTTTTTAATTTAAAACAAACCCCCAATTCAGAAACATTTCAACCTCCACACACACACACACATAATCAACCATGTTCTCTTCCAGTAATGCTTATGCCCATGTAAAACATTCCTCCATTATACTTGTAATAAAAAAAATTGAGAGGGAATAGAAAACAGAGAGAAAAGAGTCAAAAAGAAAATACAAAGCAACCAAAATCATCACCCAAACCCTAATTTTGGGTTAGGGATAGGGTTGAGAAAGAGAGGAAGAGGAGAGGAAGAATACAGAAAATAGGGAATAGGAAAGCACATTTCCTCTTTTGCTTTGAGAAAACCCTTGTAGCATTTTCAAAAAGTCTTAATAGATTTATAGTTCATTTGAATTTCAATATTAAAATAGGAGGGGAGAGTCTTTTTATGGGTTCCATAATTTTTTTATAAAATAGGGGTCTTTTTTTTAATTTTATAATTATGAGTGGGAAGGGTTTCTAATGAAGACTTTAAGATTTAAGTTTTTAGGGAATTATTTAACCCTTGTGGAATTTTAATAGGCTTACCTTAGGAGATATGTTTTTAACAAATTAGCAAGATTGAACTATTTAGTAATTTTGATTAAGGGTCCATCTAACAAAATGTAACAATTTAATAAATTATTATATATTAACGGGTTAAATAAGAATTAATGGAGAACCTTATTAGGATTTATAAAGTATTGTTAGACGCCATGAGGATTAATGGACTTGTTATTCATAATGTTATATTATTATATTTAAAATTAAAACCTAAGGGAATAGATCAAAACAAGGGATGTTGACAAGTTGGGTTTTCACTTGTCATGTTTCTCCTCAACCTTTCCCTAGACCTAATCAGTTATGTTGAAGTTTAGTTTAATCTAGGAATATTTGAACCCCATTAGAGACCTTAGTAAACTTATGAGTATTCTACCTTATCGTTATGCAAACATTAGTTAATTTAACTCTTAAAAAGAAATTTGTTTGTGTTTTTTTCCCTAAATTTTGGACATGACACTTTCTTCTACAAGTATATTTTATTCTATTATTTATTTTTGAAAAATATATTTGCTGGCTTTTGCAGTGTGGTTTTTTTTTTCTCTCAAAAGGGTTTTCCCTGCATAAATCACTATGTTGTGGTGTGCATGCTATTTATATTTATTTTTGTTAAATATTTGTAACAATTGTAAAATATAAGAATGTTTTTACATAACCCTCCTCTCAATGTTAGTGTAGGAAGTTGTTCTAGTACTTAAATTGCCTTCAGTCTCAAAACTCAATCTAGGTAGGAACCCAAAGCTTTTTGCCATTAAAGAAAAAGAAGATTCAAGACCATGTTTTTGTATTCCATTAAGGTAGACCGCCATAAGGGGATTTAGCCTTGGTAACCCAATCTCAAAGCATGCTTTCAAGGGGACCCTACAAAAAAACTAGCCTATCAAAGTTTATTGTCATAGGAGGGGAAAAAATAAAACCCAACTTTAATTGGTGCCTCAAAATTAATATCATCATCAAATAAAAGAATATTCATGTGTGGTTAGTGCTTTTGGGAAGGGCGAAAAGGAAAAACAACCTAAATAAACAAGGGACACATAACATGTAGCTCCCGTCGAGACACATTGTTTTGTCTCATCAATCTTCAATAATGTATGATTGTGGACGCGATGTTTCCAGGTTTAAAACAAAAAAATAAATACACGCTACTTCACAAAACCTATATCAGTTTTACTTTTCGCATCTTGATGATGGTGTGTGCCCGATGTTTTTGGCTTAAAAATGTAATAAATTAATGTAAATTAATATTTTGCTATGATTTATGTTAGATATTTTTTTTTTTAGATTTATGTCATTGGATATTAATATTGGGTAATTCAAATGTTAAAAGTATCTCTTCTTTACAAGAGGATTTAGTGAAAAATAAAGAAAATAGAATGTAAAGTCTTGTTTACAAATATATCCTAAGGAATGAGGTTCACAAGTTTAAACATGTCTAATCTGTAACATGATGATTCCAAGGTTAAATCGGATTACATGATTGATGATTGTAAAGTTAATTTAAATTACATTATTGAAGATTGTAAGGTTGTAAATGATGATTGCAAGGTTAAATGAGATTACAATATTGAGACCCAAATGTGTGCACTCCTCTAATAGTGGGATGTTGATAATGGAGATGTGTTTAGTTTACAAGATGGTGAAACAAGTGGGGACCAATCAAAGTTTGAAATCAAAATGAATGTGTATAGTAAAATTCAATTGAAAGAAGAACAACTGTATGAGTATTTTTCTTTTCATACATTTAAGAGTCCTTTGTTTAGTTTGAAATTTGATTTTTATGATGGTTACATGAGTTGTGTGTAAGATTGTTATGAAATCAAATTTGGTGATCCCACCAATGTGGTGGAATTTAAGTGCTTTCAATTTTCAATGTATTATTTTTAATATTATATTAATAAAAATACTATATAATTTTATATTATTGTATGATATATAAAAATAAATACTAATATATTATAAATTTTTAATATCATTATAATCTATTAATCATACACACACACACACATACGACCTATAATTATTTTAATATGACCTATAAACCAAATTAATTATCTTCATATGTGTATGTAGATATATATAATTTCCTATATATATACCTACATTTAATTATCTTTTTACTTATGGGTATTTTGTAGTCATGGTTAAGATTACACATGTTTAGCAATAGAATTATCTCAATTTCTAAAGGAAAACTTATAAGCAGATACATGATTTTATCTTTTTCTTTGATCTATGTATAATAATAAGGTATTTAAGGTTAGACTTTTAATATAGAACTATATATATATATATATATATATATATTATTATTACAATTTGTAATATATAATATAAAAGTACTATGTCATATATGTTATATTATATAATTTTAGTATTTCATCAATTATTTATTATTTATTATAATTATACAAATGAAATTATAAAATATACAAACATAATCTATTAAAATATATAAAGTTTCTTATTTAATTTTTAATCTATAATAATTTTACTTTTATTGAATAACTATTAATTAATATATATAATATTTATAATAAAATTAAAATTAAATTTATATATATAAGTATAATGCATCGAAACTATAATTTTCATATTTCAATATAAGAAAGTGGAATATCTCACCAACTTCAATGAAAATTTCTAATCACATTTAGTGTTTATAGTTGAAATATGAAATAAATAAAGACTTTTAAAATATAAATAAAATAATCATAGTACAAATTGTAATATATATATATATATATATATA
>MU225243.1:1462035-1476077 GCA_018584345.1 Thuja plicata
TGTAGTTGCATTCTAACAAGTGCATCACATCTAAAATCCTTTTGTAGAAGGTGGACTTAACCGTTCTTTACAAATCTCTTAATAGAGTGCACACTTAACAGTGTTGCTAAAGCTTCAAATGAAGTAGCTCTTAACAGGTCTCCACTGTAATACTCCTAACAAGGTAGGTCATCAGAAGTGACCAATTGTAAGCCTTAACTGTCCCCTTCTTATCTGCAGATAGTGAAGTCTTGTGGGTAACAATCCCCACCATATTTTTTACTTCCTAACAACAATTTTTTGCGATATCATATCTTGTGTCATGTGTTATCTATTTTTATGAATGTTTCTTTTATAGTTACATATTAAAGAACTTATGATAGTATTGCATATACATAAAGAAAGATGAATAGTTAGATAAGATAATTTACAAACTAATGATTAAGGGTTAATGGGCTAACCAAGAAAAGTTTTAGAGGTACTGATTCACCCCTCCCCTCTCAGTACATCATTCCAATATAATTACAAAAATTGGTATCAGAGCTAAGTCTCTTTCTTGAAAATCTTAAAAACTTAAGAGAAAAGATGGGAGCAATGGAAAAGTACAAACTGGACAAGACTATTGAGAATAAGCAATTGCAAATGCAGATTAACTATGAGTACTATAAAGAGGAAAGAATCAACTTAAGAAAACTTCTTTATGAAAGAAATATTATGGAAACCAGGTTGAATGAGAAAGACTACAAAGAATTCAAAATACAAGATTACTTTGATACAACAGAATCATCAACGAGCAAAGCTTCAGACGCATTAGTAGAAGAAATCACAAGTCTACAAGAGGTCAATCTACATATGACAGATCAAATCAAGATGCTGCAAATTGGTCAAGAAACTCAAATGGTAAAAATGATTGATGTCATGAATGATGCAAGAAAGGCTGAAAATGAAAGAACACTAGCCATTGTTGATAGGAGGAAAATTACAGAGAAACTACAAGAGAAAGAATCAAAGATTCAAAGACTTACTAAGCATCACCATGAGGTTACCAACCAGATTATTCTAATGAGTCAAGAAGAAAATAGATTAAATATAGAACTCATTGAAAGAATACAAATCATTGGTGAGCTAAGAGAAGAGAGTGAAAAATTGAAGCATGAAATCAAAGTCCAAAATCAACACAATGAATTAATCAAAAAGGTTGAAGAAAGCAACAAAAGGATGGATGATTTTCTTGATGGACAGAGAAGAGTCAAAAACTACACAGGATTAGGGTACAATGAGAATAGTGAATCTTCTAATCAACCAGATCAGAGGAATGCTTTCACAACCCCAAGATCCAAGAAGTTGTCATGCAATCACTGTGGAAAACTAGGCCACACATCAAACATTTGTAGAAGCAAAATGAAATGTATTTCTCAAACTCAATCTACTTTCATTGGTAATTGTTATAAATGTCAAAAGAAAGGACACAAGGCACATGAATGCAGATCCAAAGTGACAAATCTAGAGAGAAAGACCTATATAGACAAGTACTGTCCTACTTGCAAGATGAATGGGCATACACATAAGGAATGTTGGAAAAAGAACAACAAGGCATGGACACCAAAGGAAACTGATAAAAGCTACAGACCAACAAGAGTAGGTAACTCATATGTTTGGGACTATAACACATGGGTAAACTACACAGCATGTGGAAGGTATGGTCATATTACTGCCAACTGTATGAGAAAGTCGACCAGAAGGTTAAGAGGTTGGACCAATCCAGGTATGGAATGTTTACATTGTCATAAGGTTGGACATGTGATAAAAGACTGCAAAGACCAACTGACAGACACAAGTACACATCCCATTGGAAATACCATTGATGGTCCATCAAGAGAATGAGAAACAAGATGTGGGTAAAAGACACAAACACTGAAGGTGCTGGAACAAGCAATGCAAATGGTGACACCTCATCCAATGGATTTGGTGACATCACTACATCCAAATAGATTGCATAAGTAAGAATGGAACTACATTATGAAAAGTTTTACTATGCATCGGTTCCATTACACATGGTTCATATTGTAATATAAGCATGAATAAAGATGCAAAATATTTATGTATGATCAAAATATTGAAAAGCAAACATCAATTATTGGGCACAATTTGCATTGGTGAACACTCACAGAAAAATTTAGTACTACTTACTAGAATGTATCGGTCATTACACAAGCTAAGTGTAAATCGACGGATATCGGTGAACGTTGAATCAACAAAAGCTGTCTTCGCAACCTCATCGACAATCATCGGTGAAGTATCCAAAACCGCTAGCAACCTTGATGCTTTGCACAAACACCAAAGTTGTTATTAATGTCTCTACCGACAAAATTATTCTTCATATACCGACGAGTTTGTAAGCATTAATGACAACTTAGGGCGCAAAAAGGTATAAAATCCCGATGGGTAAACTCATTGTTGCACATGCAATTTTTGAGCAGAGTAAACCAGATGAGAGCGATTTAAGAGAAATTTGGAAAGTGACCCAGCAGAAATCAATTTGACATGAAGCATTCACATTCACATGCAATCGCAAAGAATCCATAAGTAATAACACTCATCGACTGCACTATTTTATTTGCGAAAAGCCCTAAATTTCTACAAACAAGATGGCATCGACTTCTAGAGTTGAGAAAATTAAAGAAGATAAGAAGAAATCCTTAAAGCTTGTCAGCAGAGGCTTGTGTGCTAAACCTAAATACAAGTTACACCGTGAAATAGCTTCACAACCTGACAATTTTGGAGCATTCTCCAGAATCCCACCTAGGGTTTTACTGGTAGAGGACGTAAGGTCCTATATTCACTACAAGATCTTGGAAATAGGAGATCTAGACCTAGATAATGCCTATAGGGCACTATGTGATGATGCTAGAAAGCTCAAAGAAGAGAAAAAACACTTGGAAGTAAAGGGACTGACAAATGCACTGCATTTTCCCAAGGTCTTCAAAATAGAATGGATAAAGATTGTTCTTAGCAGAGTTCACAATAAGAATCTATGGCTAAATAAGCCAAAGCCAATAACAAAATATGTTATTCATGCCATCAAAGGCTATCCTATAATTGATAAACCACAGGCTCACAAGCACCCATCTCTGGCAGAAGTGGAAAAACTGACTGGTGCTAAATTAGATAAAAGAGCACTAAAGGTCAACACCATTATTGATGTAGAGCTGAAGTTTGGAGCATGTGTTGTTGGATATAAGATCTTCCAAGAAAGCTGAGTGAATAGCATATCTAGTACTTCTATGAGCACAGCATACAAGATTATCAAACAGGGGAAGAAGATGGATCTTGCAGAGATCCTGTTACATCAATTGGAGGAGAACGTGTGCACAATCACATCTTCAAGGACAAACACTTGTAAGTTTGGTTCCCTCATAATGTGGATATTCTTTTACTTTGAAGAATACTTTCCTTCCATTGGAAAAGTTGCATGGGACACAAGCAGACCCATAACCATTCAGATAGGTGAATTCATAGAATCACTAGGAATAGATTTTGATAATGTTATGCAGGAGTATTTCAAAACCATTAAGTAAATGCTGCAAGCCAGAACAATAATTCCTAAAAGTCTGATAGAGAAACATTGAGAAGACATATGTTTCATGGTAGATACTGATTTCACATACATCCAAGCAGTAGTACCAAGGAAATCATGGCTTTCTAAATTAGAATATGAAATCAAAGTAGGATTAGCTAATGAGTGCATTAAGGCACTATTAAATGAACCAGTTGACAAAAAGCAACTAAGATTTGGTACCTATGAAGAGGCCAAACAGGAGATTAAAACAAATATTATTGTCAAGAAGGCTATAAAATAGTGAAAAAGAATGGTGAAGAATTTGAAAAAGAACTTGAATATATCTTCTAAAGGAGAAGAAGAAAGAGAAGGTGAAGAGGAACAAGAGGGTAAGGAGGAACTCGTCAAGGACCAGCTTCCCATCGGTGATATAGCAGAGAAAAATGAATTAGAGGAAGAGAAGTCTGATTCACGACCTCCTCCTCCACCAAAGAAGTCAAGAACAAGGAGTCAAATAGCAAAGGATGCAACTCCTTCTCTCATGGTAAAAGGAAAGGTGTATAAGAGGAAACCTGACACACCAAAGGCAAAACAACCAGTTAGGGCACCTTCCAAAAGGAGGAAATTTGTTCAGAAAAATGAGGATTTAGAGGACTCAGCTATGGATGAACCTGACACTACAAAACAAGCAAAGGAAACAGCAAAGGTTACATCACCCACTGAAGACATTGATGAAATATGTAAGTATATTTATGAAGCAGCATCTCTTGGACATCCTAAGATTAGGAAATGGTTAAGATGGGATTCTCTAGAATAAAATAAGATTGAAGATGCACTTATAGCTAAGATTTGTAGACACTATTATATCCCACTACAATTCAATACATGTGATGTACCACCAGAAATATTAATTAGAATATCTTCTAGATTCACTTTTGCACTTCATGAGGAGAAGAGGATAAGAGAAAGAGTACTTGTTTCTCTTATGCTTCCTGAATCAAAAAGAGAAGAAATCAATGAAATCATGGAGACACATGCGAAAATTTTCTCACCCAAGATGAGAGCTTATAAATTTCTTGAAGAGAAGCTTATAGAGCTAGAAATAGAAACCCATGATACATGGAGCAAGATACTCAATCCCAATGAGAAGAGTAGTTATGAGAAGGAAACTGTCAATCAGAGAGATAACTCAATAGTTGAGTTAGATAGTGAAGAAGTGCAAATAAATGGCCAGAAATATATTGATATTATAGATGAAGAATGGCCAAAAGACGGTGAAGATAATCAAGTACTAGCAAGTCCAATACACATCAGTTTAGAGCATGAAGAAGTTACCAAAGAAGAATTGTCAATAAAAGGTAACTTAACTGATGATATAAATGATGAATCATGGTTAGACAACATTGTAAATGACACCATAGGACAAGACCCTACAGTAGAAGTTCAAAAATATGAAGACATAAATGCCGCAAAGGGCAATACCGACAGACATGATACAACTATTGACACTGAAACAGTCAATACACCTACAAACATGAATATTTTAATAGATTATATTGATATTGAGTCAATTTAGGACAAATCATCTAAGAAAGATGATAATATAACCAAAGATATGGATACGGATGAAAACAAAGTTGTATCAAACACTCAAAAGGAAACAGATACAAAAATGAAGGATGCAACCAATAATCAGCAAGAAGTGTCAAATGAACAAACCAAAGAAGCTGATAATAAAATAGAGGATACACTGAAAGGGAGAAGAAAAATAAAAAAGTGAAGGAGTTAAGCAGGATGAAGGTATAAAACTTAAAGAAAATACATATGTTGATACACATAAGGAAAATGAGGAGACGTCTTAACCAAACCAGTTGGTGGACTTAGAACAAATACAAAAGGACACCTCATCTTCTCGACCCTCACCTACCAAGTCAACCCAATCTCAAGATTTAGAGATGGTAGTACATCAATCGGCCACCCAGCCAAAGAAAAAGAAGAATAAAATAGTAAAGAAAGACATCTTGGCTATTACATTGGATGAAGTAATAGATGTTCCAAACTGGGATATCACCACTTTGGACAGTGATAAACTTCAAGAGTTTGTAGTGCTATGTCAAAGAAAATCCATTCAAAATAAAATGATACAAGAACATAGGGAAACAATGGCACTTAACAAGGTAAGAGACATTCTCCAACAACTTTTTCCTAAGGTAAAACTTGAAGTAAATGCTACAGTTAAGGAACAAATTGTTGTTCTTACCGACGCAATCACAAAGCAGAATATAGATGCAAAACAAGATATGGAAGAACAAGTAGAAAAGAAGTATCAATACAAGTTAATTCATAAAATCAGCCAAGAAGTGGCATTGAACAAGGTAAAGCTCTCTGAACTAACTGATCAATTAGAGCCAATGATTGCTGAAGCAATTACCTTAGTTCAAAACATGTGCACGCTTGAAAATTTTATAAAAGAAAATAGTGACAAGTTAGAAGAGATAGATTCTAATGTCATAGCAAGTGTACAAAGCCTAACCTCAAATATAGACAGTATCAAGGCATATCATGACAAGGTCATTGAGGCTAACAGGCTAAGGCAATAAATATGGGATGTTGAGACACAACTAAGAGGTGAGATTACAGAACTACAAGCACACATTCTGCCTAATCTTACTATTCTACAACAGCATATTTCCAATGCAAGAAACCTTATTGCAACCCCAGAGATGTCTATAGTAGACATCATCTATGATATACATGTACGGATATCACTAGAGCACATGGCACTAGAAATGCTAAAGGATAAATGGGAAAAGATAATGGAGGAGATCAAGTCCTCACATTCCCACCTTTTTGACAAGCTATAAGTACCTTTTCCTTTAGAATCAAAAAAGGAGGAATAGAAAGGAAATGTATATTGTATGTACAGAAGGAACATATATATAAAGATAGTTATATACAATATATAAAAAAAGGGGAAAAGAAAAGTACATAAGGTTATGTATATATATACTTACACTTACCGACATATACATAGGGGGAGTCATTTAAATGGCTAAGGAAGGATTATACACAGGTGTACATACTAATACATTCAATATGTTGCACATATCAATGTTTTTGATACTAATGTCAAAGGGGGAGATTAATGACATTAATTTTTCCATTAGTAAACTTAGTGAAAAACATTGACAGAGATCATTGGTACAAGCATTACTGGTGGACTACAACCATTTCCGGTGGAATACAACCATTACTGGTGAACAGTCAGCATACCTGATAGAACACAAAGGTCATGAAAAATGCTAAGTATGGAATTGATCGATGAACACTGACAAGTGTTGCATTGACAAAGTGAAAAGGACATCACCGACGGGTCAATAACATAACATTGAGATCATCACCAATGACACAGTTTTGAGAATAAAATTGATGGAACAAAAAAGGCATACCCGACCACTAGTTTGAGAAAGGAACACCGACAACAAAGAAAACTGACTGTCAGAACCGACAGTCAGTTAGAGAACCCGCAAATAGTGCATCTGAGTTTTACACTTCAGATAAAGCAATGCAATTCTATTTGAAGATTTTTAATTTGTTTTAAATCATAACTTGAGGGTCAAGCAAGATTTATGTAAATGTTTTAAAGCATCCTAACGGATCCAAAACATATCTAACTAAAGATCAAGGTCAAGTTGTAAACCTTGGATCTAGAGTTAACTTGCAAATTGTGAATCAAGAATTGAGCCAAAATCTAGTATAAATAGATGTTCAAATAAATTTTGAATGATGAATTCATTGTTTTTGATAGCTACGATGAGAATCTAAGGAGAAGAAGGCAGAGTTCATGCAAAGTTCAAAAATAGATCATATCAGTTGTCAAGAACACACAGAGGCTACGGACGAGAAAACAAAGGTATTATTCAATCATGGAAGGATGATTACTTATACATAGAAAGCTTTATTGGATCTCCTATCAGCAATTAGAGATTGCATACATCATCAAATCAAAGACTTATGTATTTGCATTCTAACAAGTGCATCACATATAAAATCCTTTTGTAGAAGGTGGACTTAACCGTTCTTTACAAATCTCTTAAGAGAGTGCACACTTAATAGTGTTGCTAAAGCTTCAAATGAAGTAGATCTTAACAGGTCTCCACTGCAATACTCCTAACAGGGTAGGTCATCAAAAGTGACCAATTGTAAGCCTTAACTGGCCCCTTCTTATCTGCAGATAGTGAATTCTTGTGGGTAATAATCCCCACCGTATTTTTTACTTCCCAAGAGGAGTTTTCTGCGATATCATATCTTGTGTCATGTGTTATCTATTTTCATGAATGTTTTTTTTAGTTACATATTAAAGAACTTATGATGTGATTGCATATACATAAAGAAAGATGAATAGTTAGATAAGATAATTTACAAACTGATGATTAAGGGTTAATGGGCTAACCAAGAAAAGTTTTAGAGGTACTAATTCACCCCTCTTGTCTCAATACATCATGAGCATTATTTATATGATATCCCTAATAGTCTAGCTCATACTTTCTTAAAGAACGTTTGATACATGCTCTTGCACCATCATGCTCTCCCTTTCCATGTCCACTCTAAAAGAAACTCCAAAGATGTGGTATCTTTTGGTATCGATTATATCTACATAGTGCATAAAATGGCCTTGCTGATTTAAATTGTGCTGCACATCCATCTGACCAAACAAAATGCTTTTCAATTTTGATGCCTTTGTTTTCCAAATATCCAAAACATATTTTAAATCAATGCTCAACAAAATGTATTTCATGCTCTTTATCATCACTAATGTAAAAGTGATATTCTTTCTTTATGACTTGTGTTTGATATGTACATTCAATACCATCCAAATCTAATTGTGCATGTTGATAAGAAACATGTACCATGATAGTGACTTGATTTGTATAGTAGTATTCTGCTTGAAGTTGTTTTTGAGAAACAAAAGAGCAATTTTCTACAAAGTCAACAACCAATAAAATTGTTCCAACTGGAAAAGTTTCTCTTAGTAGTTTAAACTGTTATGCTTTCCATTTAGTAAAAAAAACATGACGTGTATATGGTTGTATTAATTTATGAAAATTTTCCATAAATGTTGCAACATGTATCCCTCCTCTACATATTCCAACCTTGTTGACTCTTTCCCAACTTTTGTTTTAGACTTGATGTACTTGTAACACTTACATTATACCATCCTCATCATGTCAATATCTTCAACTCTCAAAGGAAATTTAGCCAAATCCCTGCATGTTTGACAATTTCCTCTTGTGCAATCTATTTCAGGGATTTCATGATCAATTGATAATTTGTTACATAAGATTGATGCTATGAATTTTCTTGGACATTTTGGAAAAGAATATTGACAACCATCGTGTTAGATTCTATCATCTTTCTAAACCCTTGATAGTAGAGATCAAATTCAAAATGATATCGACAACAACAAGTTTCAAAAGATTTATTTATCTTTACAAAATATGGCTTTAATCTTTAAAACATTTAGAGCTAGATTTCTGGTTTTTTGATTGTGTGTGTTTTTAAGCATCAACATTTCGGATCACACTTCGTGATCCATCATCAGGATGAGAGAACAAATATCACAATTTGACTTGCTTAATATCTTGATGATGGATCACGGAGTGTGATCCGAAACGTTGATGCTTAAAAACACAAACAATCAAAAAACCAAAAATCTAGCTCTAAACTTAATGGATTGTGGAAATCTAATCGATTTAACTTTAAAACATTGTTTGTCCAATCTTAATGTCAGGATTTGAATTACAAAATGAGAGACACTATTCATGTTGTGTGTTGTCCAAACAATGTTTTGTGTGCTGCAAATACTCCTTAGGCCCAGTCCTCTTCTTGATAACATCTCTTGTATTTGGTGAAGGACGAGTATGATCAGTCCAAAATATCGTAACCAAGTTCCTAACTATTTCATTAATCCTATCAGAGCGTAAAACTCTACACATTAGTGCCCAATTACCTTCCAATGTAGTATCATCCAAATTGATTCTCCTTTTCAAATAATTTCCTAGTGTCTTCCTACTGTACTCGATATGAGACGAAAGTGAAGAAATTTGTCTTTTTTGGGACATGTTTTTATTAAAAATAGATGTCAATATCACTCTTCTTGAAATAGAGTTATCTATAGATCTAGTTGTTTTCCCAATGGAATGCAAACATTCCTTAACACTTTCAATAATATTTTTTTGTACGTTAGACATTTTTGTCCTTTTCAAGCTTGCATCTACACCCAACAACTTTAATGACTCTTTTATCTCATCTTTAAGAAGTGTAATTGATAATAGTTGACTTTTTTCAAGTGTATCAAGATTCTCAAATTGTGCAATTATTTTCTTAGACTTTTTATTCAATGCCCTCTTCATAGTATTTATGCGTTGTTTAGCATAATCTCTTAATTTTTCCACATCCATTTTGATTAAATGATCTATGCTTTTATGATTAATTTTTATCTTCAACTCTTGGGCTAGATTAACATTCTCATTTGTTTTTTGTACTTAGGCTGGAAATAAAATAAAAAATTCTCTTAATAGGTCATCTTAAGGGGAAACACCCAAAATACATAACTAGCTACTAAGAGACTAAATTGAGAGAGAGAGAGAGAGAGAGAGAGAGAGATGTGTACTTGTTTGGGAGTCTAAAGGTTGTACTTATTGAGCTTGTTGACCTTGCGATGACCCTTCTCCAGCTTCTAAAGGTTGGGCTTGTTCACCTTGCGATAACCCTTCTCCAACCTCATAAGGTTGTGCTTCTTGAGAGTTTTTTGCATACAAAGATATAATTAGGTCTTCTTTATCAAATTAGGAATTGCAATATCATGTTTAAATGTTTCATTAAGACAAGTCATAATCATCAACTTAAAATGTGGACAGAGAGAGATAAAGAGATATAGACATGTACCTTGTTTATAATGATAATATCTTTTCTGAGCTTCTTCATGTAGTCTATGTTTAGTATCTTCTGAATAATGTCCTGCACTCTTATTTAGCTTTCTCTTTTTATTTTCAATCACAACTTGCAGAATTTTCTTCTTTTTCCAAATTGTGAAGTATTTTGCAACTTTCAAATTAACAAGATGACAAAAACAAATATTTATTTTTATGTAATCGTTCTGAACCCAAAATGGAAACAAATAGGCTGACATAGGTTTCTATCAAAAGTCATCTTTGAGAAAGGCCAAACCATGAAACTACTTTCGATAGAAACTAAATAGTTTTTTATCGAAACTACTTTCTATCGAAAGTAGTTTCTATCAAAACCCCCAAAATTGAGGCCATATGCAAAGGCTAAAAACAATATGCACTTTTTATGGCTTCTAGGCTCAAGCGCGGAGCTCAAATGGAAAAATAGGGACACCTCCTTTTTCATCGCACAAGTAATCTGAACGAGCTTCCTAACGAATATAGATTTGACAAATTTTGAATTAATTAGGTCTATGTATTTTGACATGCATCGGATGTAGGTTTTTTGTCGAATATAAACTTCCAGGTCTGACATTCAATGAAAAATAGTAGAAAATAGAATTTTTTTTTTTGAAAAATAACAGTGCCCTCCGGCTTTGAATCTTCTTTCTATCAAAAAAAATTGAATTTCGGTAAATACGCAACAAGTTATCACCTCTACAGTCAAGGTATGTCAAAATTACGATTGACTCTACTTCAAACATTCATAAAATATGCAATAATCATGATAATGTCATAAAACCAATTGTAATGCCTCCGTATGGATGTTACAAAACCAAATTTGAAAGAAGCGCATTGATATCTATTCTAGAAAAAAAGTTATGTTGTACGAAGTCATTGTACCATTTTGAAAATGATGTTTTCAGCAACATAGCAGTTTTAGTGGGAGAAAAAAAACCATTAAAATCAAATAAATAAAAATAAAAATATATATTTAGAATCTAGATAGAAAATCCTGAAATACTCTAGTGTACTTCATCTTCCGATTTCAAACAATTTAATGACAATATGCATCCGAATGTGAATTTTTTTCTCAAAATGTAGAATTCAATGTCCGTTTAGGCAAAAACGTGTAACCCACTATGGTGGTATCACCCCTCATCCATAAAAAATATTTCCATTTCTATATAATCAACCCTTCTCCACCATTTGAAGAAGGTTTGGATTTTAAATCATTGTGTACAATTACTCAACCATGTTCTCTTCCAACAATGCTTATGCCCCTGTAAAACATTCCTCCATTAGACTTGTAATAAAAAAAATGGAGGGAATAGAAAAGTGGGAGAAAAGAGTCAAAAAGAAAATACAAAGGAACCAAAATCCTCACCCAAACCCTAATTTTGGGTTAGGGTTAGGGTTGAGGAGGAGAGGAAGAGGAGAGGAAGAATACCAAAAATAGGGAATAGGAAAGCACATTTCCTTTTTTGCTTTGAGAAAACCCTTGTAGCATTTGAAAAAAGTCTTAATAGATTTATAGTTCATTTAAATTTCAATATTAAAATAGGAGGAGAGAGTCTTTTTATGGGTTCCATAATTTTTTATAAAATAGGGGTCTTTTTTTTTATATAATTATGATTGGGAAAGGTTTTTAATGAAGACTTTAAGATTTATGTTTTTAGGGAATTATTTAACCCTTGTGGAATTTTAATAGGGTTACCTTAGGAGATATCTTTTTAATTAATTAGCAAGATTGAACTATTTGGTAATTTTGATTAAGGGGCCATCTAAAAAAATGTAACATTAACGAGTTAAATAAGAATTAATGGAGAGCCTAATTTAGGATTTATTAATTATTGTTAGACGCCATGAGGATTAATGGACTTGTTATTTATAATGTTATATTGTCAGATTTAAAATTAAAACCTAAGGGAATAGATCAAAACGAGGGATGTTGACAAGTTGGGTTTTCACTTGTCATGTTTCTCCTCAACCTTTCACTAGGCCTAATCAGTTATGTTGAAGTTTAGTTTAATCTAGGAATATTTGAACCCCATTAGAAACCTTAGTAAACTTATGAGTATTTTAACTTATCATTATACAAACATTTGTTAATTTAACTCTTAAAAAGAAAGGTGTATGTGTTTTTTTCCCTAAATTTTAGACATGACACTTTCTTCTACTAATATATTTTATTCTATTATTTATTTTTGAAAAATATATTGGGTGGCATTTGTAGTGTGGGTTTTTTTTTTCTCTCAAAAGGGTTTTCCCTGCATAAATCACTATGTTGTGGTGTGCATGTAAAGCAATATTTTGTGGTGTGCATGCTATTTATATTTATTTTTGTTAAATATTGTAACTATTGTAAAAATATAAGAATGTTTTTACATAACCCTCCTCTCAATGTTAGTGAAGGAAGTTGTTCTAGTACTACAATTGCCTTCAGTCTCAAAACTCAATATAGGTAGGAACCCAAAGATTTTTGCCATTAAAGACAAAGAAGATTCAAGGCCATATTAAGGTGGACCCCCATTAGGGGATTAAGCCTTGGTAACCCAATGTCAAAGCATACTTTCAGGGGAACCCTCCAAACAAACTAGGCTATCAAAGTTTATTGTTCTAACCATTGACAGGCACTATCAAAATCCTAAACTGGTAAAACAACATCAAATTTACCACGTAGCAAAAGCTAAAACCGTAGGAGGGGAAAAAATAAAAACAAAAATAAAACCAAACTTAAATTGGTGCCTCAATATTAATATCATCATCAATAAAATAATATTCATGTGTGCTCAGTGCTTTAGGAAGGGCGAAAAAGAAAAACAACCTAAATAAACAAGGGACACATAACATCTAGCTCGCGTCATTGTAAATGTTGGGTGAAAGCTTAGGAGAATTTATTTTAGTGGAATTTTTTATTAACATTTGAAATCTCATTTAATATTTGCAACAGAGATATGAGAAAAATGAAAAGGCTTTAAAAATATAAGTAGCATTAATACATATGACGACTTGAAAAAACATAATACATCAAAACTATAATTTTCATATTCTAATATAAGATTTCTATAGTTTTTTAGAGAAAAAAAATTCTACGAAATAAGTTTTCCATAGATTTTTATGGAAGTAGTAAGTACATTAGTTTTAGGAGAATTTTTTAATGGGAGAAGCTTGTGAGGTTTCTCATAGATGGTGTTAAGGAAATTGGATCAGAAGATATTATAATACTAATATATTATAGATAGTTGATATTCGCTGTAGAATACAATTGCCATTGTGATTGATTGATTGTACAATGAATATCAACTATATATATTAAATAGAATGGAATTGACTATCAACAGTCATGTCTTTTTATAAATGCTAACTGTTTCATAACATGCGATATAATTAATATGATCACTGTTTGTTTAAACTGTCGGCAGTGATTAATTTAGTGTGAATAGTCACGATACTTATCGTGACTGTTATACATGAACAGTCACGATAATATCGTGACTGTTATGTATAACAATCACGATAGGTATCGTGATACATATGTTAATCTATGATTA
>MU225243.1:1573753-1594106 GCA_018584345.1 Thuja plicata
TGGATGTAAAGATGATCAACGAAGTACTAGTGGTGCTGCATTCTTCTTAGGTGATCGGTTAGTTGCTTGGCACAGTAAAAAACAAGAATGTGTCACTATTTCTACTGCTGAATCTGAAATTATTGCTACAACAACATGTTGTACTCAATTACTCTGGATGTCATATCAACTTTCAGATTTGCGTATTCATGTTCCAAAACCAATGAAGATTCTTTGTGACAATACCAGTGCTATTCAGATTTCAAAAAATCCTGTAATGCATTCCAGAACTAAACATGTAGCCATCAAATTGTAGTTTATTCGTGAACAAGTGTCATCTAATGAAGTAATCCTCATTCATGTACCTTCTAAACTACAAGTTGCAGATATTTTTAGAAAAGCACTACCAAGAGAACTGTTTGAACAGTTAAGAACCCAATTGGGAGTTTTCTCTCAATCACTACTGGATTAAAACTTTTCTTAATCATTATTCTGTGTTAGGTTTTCTGCTCCTTTCACAGATATTTTTTCATGAAAAGAAGAATGGTCAAATTTTTGATGCAAACATTTTGGGGGAGAGTTCATATTTCAAATCAGTTTTTAAATCAGAAGATTCCAGGTTTTGATTCACAGGGATGGCTAGATTGATTAGATTGATATATCAGTTTTGATGTGGTCACAGGGTTATTACTGTTTTGATGTGGTCATAGGGTTATTACTTTCAAATTGACCTCATTAGTTGATCAGTTTGGTATATCAGTCTTGGTTGATTTTGTGATCAGCTTTCATAATAAAATCAGCTTTGTACTTTTCATTATTATATATATGAGTTTGACATTTTGAAGTCATCTTGTATGAATGTGATGATCTCCTGTATATATAAGTTGGCATTTCTTCAAATGTCACCTTGTATGTATAAGAGGATATCGTGTATATATAATTTGATTCTTGCTCTCTCTTCTTGTATATATGAGATGATGAAAACCTTTGCATCAAAAATGGGGGAGATTGTTGACCACGGTGTCGATGTTGAAAGTTGGCAAAATGTGAAAGTGGAAATAACAAAGCATAAAACTGTTTTTATACGTGGCCTAGGTATTGGCACACATGATATTTGTTGCGAAAGGGAAATATTTTTTGACGGAAACATATAGCAGGAAGTGACATCCTCAATAAATAACATTATATGTGGTACGGAGTGTGTTTAACAAACCTTTCGCAATCTGTCATGCACTATATGGTGGACTTGAAATGGTTTTGCAAAACAGTTCTTTGTGGGTGTTTTTTGCAAATGGGAAGTTCATTGATACGAATCATTGTCTTTCTATTGAATCTGGTCTTCATGCATTAAGAAATTTATACTCTGCTTTGTACTAAACAACACTGGATACTGTGTGCTTGCTAGTTTCTCTCTTGCTTCAGGATACAGTTTGTGGCAAAGAATGAGTCAGTTTATACAGGGGTTTTTGACAGAAGTGTTTGATGCCGGTTATGATGGTGGTGGTGTCGCATGTGCTGTACCCTGTTACATAAGGCAAAGTTGCAGTAGCAAAGCTTGGTGGTGATGGAGAGATGTGCTTTGGTGGGCTATAAGTGATGCTCATTGTTTGGTCCAGTAAGATGCATGTCTTGAAGGGCTTAGCATAAAATGCATCAACTTAAACGACTGTTACTCAGAGATTTGCAAGGTATTGGAAAACATTTCATCATTTGAAAGTAGCGTTTATAATGCGGAAAAGGTAAGTCTTTCCCCGATAAGTCTTTCCTGAAATCATAGTCAATATAAACGTATCTGCAGTAATTTTGGTTTGTATAGCAATACTTCTTTAATTCAGGTTTTACAGTATGAAGCACAAAGTTTTAAAAGATAGAGTAAATTTGGGTTTTAAACCCAGGATACTATATGCCACATCTTTTGTTTAAAACAAAAGAAAATATAGCCATTTTCAGTAGGCTGCAAATAACATTTTGGAAACTAGTTTTGGAGGCTTATAATGAGGACAGGAACTATTCTGAATCTAAAACTGATTTGAAGTTGGTTTCACAAATAGTTTTTAAAAGGAAGTTTTTTGAACAAACTCTAACTGGTTCAGTTAGATACATGTAACTTATCATATTCAAATTTCATTTCTATAAATATAGCATTTGTAATCGTCAGATATAGGTGAGTGTGTGTGAAAACATATTTATATGTATCTGAGAATAAGAGGCCTGAAAGTTTTATCATAAACTTGTGTACATATACGAATGACTTAAATACAGTTGTATATGTATATGAGATGTATTGACAGAATAAAGAACTGAATTATCTGAGCAGTAGTTGCTGCTGATTGTAAAAGTTTGGAATTCAATAAAGGATATAGGTTTATGGAGTGGTTTTTCTCCCTATGACGAAACCGTGAGGTTTTGGAGGGATTTCCACTTGGCACAAATTGGTGTCTCAATCTTCTATGAGTTGCTATTATATTTCTATTCATGATGAATGTATGTAATTTCAGTTCAGTTGTTCAAAATATTATGTTCAGTTGATCAAAATACTTTGTTCCGGTTTCATAATTTCAGTATATAAATTCAATTTGTAAATCTTGTGACAAGTTCTAATTCACACCCCCTCTCAGAACTTGAATACTTCCAACAGTCGTAAATACCAAAGAAGTGCAAAGTGTTGTCATCCCATTCATCATTCCTATAATTGAATGCAGGAAGAATCAAAACTGTGTCCTCCGTTTCTTTGCATCGTCGATAGAAGGACACCATACTCTTCACAACCATTGCCAACCGTAATTGATTCTATTTTTGTAGAAATCATTTTTGGACGAAATTCACTTTTCCAACAAATGGGCAAAACATTATGCTATGCACAGACATTTCAGTCTACCGTTTAGATGTTTCAAGATGTCGAAGAGTTTTTTTATTAGACTTTTATGGTATCAAACAATTATGTATTAGAATTTCCCAGTATCAGACAATTTTGTCAGTGGGCTAAGGATTCAAAAACAAATCTAACTGCAATTTCGGGGAACTAGCTATCATGGCTAAGGATTTAACAAAAATCTGATTGCCATTTCAGATATAAGACAATTTTCTGTCTATCTGACACTTTAGAATATTTAAATTATAAAATAATGTAATTATTGAACTGCATGAAAATTTTCCCCTATTGTGGTATAAGACAATTTAATGGCTGCATGACACTTTTTCGTCAATGGGTGATGCCCACGATAAAAAGCCTATCGTCTTAAATATGCTATGACCTAAAATATGTTTTTTTCATAAAGCTGAAAAATGTATTGTTATGTTTGTTTTTCTTGTCAAAAGTGTTTGAGACGTATTTTGTATGAGTAAATGGAAATACTTCTATGATAAAGTATTTTCATTTATCAAGTTTTTAAGGCTAGGTGAAATATTTTAATTATTTATTTTTAAGAAATTTTGAATAAAACAAATTATTCTACAAAATAAAAAGGAAGTAACAAAAATAGTTAACATATGTTATATTTAAAATCATTTTAAAATTGTGTTGAAGTACATAGATATTGACCATTAGTATTTCAACTTTCTTCTATTTATTCTTAACTTTTGATGTCCGGTTAGATTTAAGTATAACTCATTTTACAATTTCTGTCTACTTAGTGCAAATTAATAGAATGCTTAGTAGTGCATTACTTCTAGAGACTGTTAAATTATGTATTTTATAGGTAACAATATCTTTTTTAGGGTAAACACTTTTGATCTCAGAGTTATGCACGAGTGAGATCACAAATGATGAGTTTCATCCCCATTTAAATTGATTATAATTAATATATTTTTTTATAACTATATATGTTATTTAAACTGTGATAGTCTCATTTCATTCATATTTTTTTTATAAATAAGATGTACATTGTTTAATGTTTTATTGATTTGAATGGGATAAATAATCAACCTCTTTCAATTTTGAATAAAAAAATAATGATTCCACCAAATTAAGGTTTGATTGTAATCTCATTCTAAGCTTAAATTCAATAATACTTAATCATTGAACTCTACTCATAAATATAGTGTTGGTGTTGGTGTTGTGAAGCATTGCATTCCATCTTTCATAGTTGAGGTTTGATAAAGATGGAGTCTAGAGACTTCCCTTGTTAGAAGATGTTGAAAAATCCCAAGGTGGGAAGGAATCCACAAGGGTAGAAATTACCCCTCCACATGAACAAGCACCTGAGAAGCCAGATACCACCACTAGGGAGCGACTAAGTAACACGAAAGAAGAAGTCCCAGAAGAAGAAAAGAATTTGGAAATTAAAGAAGCTTTGGAAAAGGAAATGGAAGGAGAGAAAGAAATAGAGGTCCAAAGTATAGGAGAACAACTTCGGTTTTGAATATCACCCCATACAAAATGATCACTGCCTTAACCAAACCCAAATGGTTTACTAAAGAGATACAACCAAGAAGGAGGTTGTACACTGAAGAGGAGAACACAAATATTGAATTTTTAGGCCAAACCTTCCACCAGGGGGAATCTATTGCACTAGCAAAGACAATGTACTATGTCACTCAGGATGATAAGGGCCGATGGAAGGCACAAGTGGCAATACCTACAATAAGTAATAGCCAATCAGAAATAAATCTAGAATATTATACTTTTGAAGAGGTTCACTTAGGTGAACCTACCTAAGAAGGTAGTAAAACACTGGCAGCCTTAGGGTTGAAACATACACTTCGATTCATGGATAAGGATGAAGAGAAGATAAAGTCACTTATAGAGAAGAATGAAGCACTAAAAAAGTTCATTCTTAAAATAGTAGGCCCCAGTGATCTAAATTTCCCTGAAGCCTCATTATAGGCTGCCTTAGAAAAGAGGACTTCCCCGGAATTGCCAGCAGGAGTAACACATTCTTTTATTCAGGCTTGTACAGATTGGAAGGTGGATTTTGAGCAATAAGGATAGGGAACCATCAAAAAAATCTTCAAGCCCTTTAGGGTTATCCTCAAGGAGGCAACCAAATTGGTAGACATGGTGGCTAACCAACAAGGATTGAATGTTCAAATAGACAGACGGAAATAGGTTCTTAAGGACCTATTCAAGTAATAAGGAAGCATCACTTCAAAATTTGGGTCAAATTGTATGAAGGGTCTAAGATGGATAATTTTGAGACATGGAACAAGGATATAGATAGAACAATAAAGATCTATGAGAATGCCTCCACAAGGTCAAAAAGAGGCGTGAAGGATTCATGATGTGGGTTGAACAAATAGAGAAGTTCTTCATAGGTATATATGTAGACTTATATGAGGATGATAGAAACTAGGTCTTATTCCCAGTAAATAAAGTTGTGCAATAACTATAGGGATTTTTGTTGGTATCAAAACCAAGGAGGACCTCCATCAACTTTTAAGATTCACAAAGGATATGCAAAGAATGTTGGAATATGAAGAAGAAATCAAATTCTTCGCCTCAGAGTTAATCTCTATCATAGAGAAACATGAGTAGCACCTTAAGGATGGTCAAGTAACTCAATTTGAAGATGTGCAGGAGATAGTGCAAAGACTCCAAAAGGACCATCTAGACATTCTCCCAAATTGACTAATTGTCTAGTTTTGGACATAGTCAAATTTTGCAAAAGGGAGATTTTTTGGCACTTAGCCATTTTTTCAGGTTCATCTTTTCAGTCTTGCGGACTCTAAAAGTCCAATTTTTTTTTGGGGTGGCCTTGAGGACCCATACTTGGCCAATTTTCAACCCTTCAATTTTCAAAGTAAGGGTCGAGGTCCAAAATTTCAGGGCCACTCCAACCTGAAAGGAATTTGCATTAGAAATTTGTTTTAGATCAGACTACCTTAAGGTTTGGCTTCATTTTTTCTTGACTAAAGGATATCAACCAATTGTAGTCACGTAGAGGGGTCAAGACAAAAATTTCCAAAGAAAACTCCAAGTTCCACATGAAGATTTCAATTCAAAGAGGTAGAGCTCTAGTTCTAATTTCTTGATTTCTTGTTTTCTTGGGTGGATTTGACCCTATTTTCTTGTACAAATAAAATGTAAATGGATTAAAAATCAATGCAAGCTTGTTAACTATCCTCTTAGGAATATATTTTCTTAAGTAAACTCTAGATTTCATTTTATTTTGAGGGTCTTAGTGTAAATCGAATGCTAATTTTAGGGTTCCAAGTTTTGTAATTGAAGCATTATATATCGCATCAGAACAATGTAAAATGAACGGATATTTTATGAAATAAAAATACTTGTTGTTGGCGTTTCACTTATTGTGTGATTTATTTTACTATTTATGCGTGATTGATGAATGTGGCTTTATGCTTGTTCATCCATTTTAGAGAGCCAACTGCATTTATTGTATATGGATCTACGAGAAATTAAATTGGAGTTTGTTGTTGTTAATTCTTCTTGCTTTGAAAAATGAATGAAAATATTAATTCTATTGATTTAAAGATAAATCTGTCTCATGTGTGCATGCATCATGTGGCTTCACAATCTAATAGATTTTGGAAAAACTTGCATTTGGGTAAAATTTTCTTCAAAAGATTGCATCTGTTGGGTATACGATTGTGACTTGGTCTGATTTATGTGTGGTGTGTTTCCATCTCTCCACCATTTAATTCACAAGAAGGGTTCGATGATATTTTGTGTCCATTAAGGTTTATTCGAGTAAAATTTCTTACAATTCTTGTCACTCAAATCTTTTGATCATTTTGTAATTGGGTTAGAATACAAAATCATTGTAGGTTTTGAATTGAATTTGCATCATTAGAAAATTGCATACATTCCTAAATCAAGAAAATATAAAAGGAGTACTAAAGTTTTTTTTATAGCCTGAAGTCTTAAAATGTACTAGCAAAGGCCTCCTTGTAAACATTCACATTTATCTTCAACTAATTTTACCAAGTAGTTGGACCACGACGACGGAGAACCTTAGGAAAAACTTTGTTATTCTTTCAAGAGAGAAATTGAGATCTCGAATTCCTAGCAATTGACTTGTGTAAAAACAACACTCAATGTTGACATATTCAAAATCAGGTACCAACTCAAATATGTTCACTACTACTACACTTCTATAGAGTTCAAATTAATTATTTATTCATTCCATACGTACCATGTCAAAAACGGATATAATTAGTCATTGCCTATCAATGTTTTTATAGGGCTTAATGTTTTCATCTCAACCAAAAAAAATTCCCTTTACAATATGGCTTGATTTCTTATAATATCATTGTTGAAAAATTTATGATATACCTACCTTCCCATTGGATATTGTATATTTTCTTGGAGTTTCATTTTCTTAGAACATCTTTGAAAAAAAATCAATAAAAGGCACATGGTTTGAACGATTAAAGACCTCGAAAGATATCATCACACTAATAGTGGTCTGCACATGTTACAAGTAAGTTTGCTGAGATTTATCTCTATACAATAATCTACAGAAAGGAACACATTTTTCAGTCTGACGAGCAAGTCAATATTGCAGTGCATTATTATCTACAAAGTGCCATTTGAATCATTTTTTAGGGTTTAATTGGTTCCATTATGAGAAAAATTTAAGCATCAAAGACACTTTTCATATAATCCTTTTATGGTACTTGAAATTGTAGGCCCCTTCTCCCATAAATCCTGCACCATTTTGGAATGATTTGATATTTTAAAGGGTAGCTTCTACTTTGGAAGGTGAACCCATGTTTCCAAACCTCAAATCTATTAGTCAAAAGAATATGAGGTGTGTGTATCCTCAAATTGTTGCAATCCATGAGACTACATTATTTTGAGCTATTTTGTAAAATATTTCAAACTCCTTGATTATGCTTTCACATTCTCCATACATACCTACTAGAGCATTTAAAACTACAATATCAGAAAAAATAACCTCCTTTCATTATGATTTGATGGTTGTCCATACCCTATTCAAAAAATCTCATATTGATACAGATAGGAAGAATGTTGGGACAGGTTCTGGAATTTGGACTTACAACTATCAATTGCCTTTTCTTAAAAGTTTCTAAAGAATTTTTAACAAATCCATTTTGACAATTCTCTACAATCATGACATTCCATGTAACCACATTTCTTTTAGCCATTTTGTGAAACAGTTCTCGTGCTTTGTGTATGCTTCCACATTTTGCATACATGTCTTCTAGGATAATTTCAACAGCAATATATAAAAATATTTCCACTTTATTAATTATATAATGGATGACCATACCCTGTTGCAGAGCTCTTATTATAGCAGACTAGGAGGATGTTGGAAAAGGCTATGGACTTTCGTTACACACCTGCCAATTACATCTTCTTGCCTTATAGATAAATCCATTTTATGCATATACTACAATTATTGCAGTACACGAGTAAGCATTTCTTTGAGGAATTCAATCAAACATTTAATGTACCTTCTCTAGACTTTAATATTTTTCATACATGTCTACTAGAGCGATTAAAATTACTTTATACTTTACGCTTTGATGGATGTCCATACCTTGTTCAAAATTTTACTTTTTGCACAGGCTCGGATTACAGTACCAAAGTGAACAGGTAAGGTTGGAAACGTGGTCATTGTTGAGGAAGTTTTCTAATAAATAAAATGTACATTGTTTAAAATTTTATTAAGTGGATAAATAATCAACCTCTTTTAATTATGAAGAAAATATTGCTTTTATATGAGTGGATTTTGTAGCAACAAAAGACTGGGTATGTTGACGATGTAGTTCATAAATTGTGCATTTTGGAAGAGGGTGTATGCATCCATCAAAGTATAACCAAAGGGGATTACTGTCAGATCGTACATTGGGAATTACTCTGGAAGACAATAAAGTAAAATGTGGAAGCATGTTAACAGTCAATGTCACATGCAACTTCAATGACTGGATGAATACTCAAGCGATGGGAAAATTAAAAAGATTTACATTTACAAGTCTCTAGAATCTCAATAGAGCACTCTAGCAATCTATATGTGTTCACTACAATTTGTGCATCAAAAACATGTATAAACATTCTTTGTATTAAATTTTGCATACATGTTTACCATGACAACTTTGAAAATATCTTGAAACAACCCATTTCTATTCTTGTGTTGTTTGAGGGTTGTCCATCAGGACACGGCATAGGAGGAAGCTGGGAATAGGCATGGAATTTGTTGCAGCCTCCAAACTACTTTTTTTTTTGTTTTTCTGTGTGATCTATTATTTGACATTTCTCTTCCATTATACTTAAATGGATGTCTATGCCTTGTGTCAATACTCCTATTTCATGTGTAGGCTATGGAAGATATGAGCAATGGGATTGGCTTCACACCAACAAATATGTTTTAATAATATATTTTTCCCTAAATCAAACTTTGAGCAATAAGAATTTGAATCGAATAATAGATGTTGCCAGCTGTTGTGGATGTTGATTTACAGAGACACATTGCATTTGTTTCATCTGAATATATGTTGCAATCTTGGCATCCCATGAGATCGTATTCTTCTATTAAAAAAAACTTTATTTATGCACACGGAAAGCATGTACTTTCTTTTAGATTTCAAAATTTCAAGAGTTTTATGCTGGATTAAAATTTGCGGGTAATGACTTCGTAGGAGTATCTTTTTAATGTCAACAATTTTAAATCAACACTTCAAATTTTAGAGTTTTAAGATAGAATAAATTTTGTGAAATGTTTTTAAATTAGACTAAATCTTAAATGTTTTGTACTTGTTATTTCAATTGATGTTTTAATCTTTGGGAATGAATTTGCATAAACAACTTTCTATTGTCTCCTAATTAGATTATAAAAAATGGTCATGCAATTTATTTTATACTCATAGGAGTCTTTTTGTTTTTTTGGCACTAAGTATTAACAAGTTAACTTTATAGTTAATCTTATTTTGCCAATTTGTTTGTAATTAAATACTAGTATTTTTATTTAGTCAAAAATATACAAATCTTGTTTTTGTTTGGATTTTTTTCAGTTTAAAATAGGTTGCTTCCAACTTTATTATTTCACTTTCTGGATTCTTTTGCTTAGTTATTACTTTTTATTTTAATTATTTTTGGAACTTTCAAAATCTTTGTTTATACAAAATTATTTATGTTGATTTGTTTTTTGATAAACTTATTATTTTTGTTATTTGAGGATTTTTTTTGTAGTCTTTTATATTATTTTAAAATTTCTTGTTGTTTACTTTAAAGTTTTTAATTTCACTAGATTTAACCTTTTTCCTTTAGTCTTTTGTTTTTCTTTACTTTTCATAAGCTTTTTTATTAAACTTTGTGGAGGGAACATTGATCTTTAGCAAAAAGAACAACATAGCAACAAGAACACAACAAATCAAACTTGAAGGCATTATAGCCTTAAAAACAAAAAATCTTGCACCTAAGACTTTAAAATTTTAATAAAAATATATAGAAAGGAGGAATATATCCCAAAAAATCACTACTCCTACCATTATTCTTCTAACTATTAACGGGTAAAAGTACAAACCTGTGTCACACTTTTATAAAGGAAAAGGTCCACAACATGCAAACAGTTAAACTTTGATGGCATAAAAGTGGCATTTGTGTTTAGAATTTGAAAATGATGTCAACTAATGAAATGTGTAAAATTGGATGTATTTTATGCCTATAATTTTTTAAAAATAATTTGAATAAGAATTGACATAGTTTTTTAATTTTTGAAGTCATTTTTTTAATTGCTAGAAAATGCTAAAAATCTAGGGTCTAGTTCCCACCAAACAAATATATGAAAATAATTTTTTTTTCCTCTGATTTTAGAATATGTTTTAGATGACATATATAGATAGTGTAGAAAAAAGAAAGATTGGTTTTCGGTATATATTTTGTGTGTTATAACTATTCAAAGTCTGAGTTACCCAAAATTAAAAGTTTTCATCTCTCGCCTAATTTGTCGTAGCAAATCTACACCATATAGAAAAAAAATTATATATTCGTGAATATGACTCTCTCCTCTAGTGTTAAATATAATTTTTAAAATTTTCATCATGATTTGCTAATTTTTTTTCTTTTTTTTCAATGAGTGTGTTCTTAAATGTTAAAATACCTACCTGCAGTTTTTTCAACTTATAATATATTATATGTAATCAAAATACTATAAAAATTATATGACCATAATCTAGCTGAGATATACAAAAGGGTATTTTTAGATTTTAAAACAAGTTGAGTTTTTATGGAGAATTGAGCTCCTAAACTGACATGTTTTTAAATTTTCCACTTTTTGCTTATTTGGCTATCACATGGGATGCCACATAGGTATGTTCAGTCAGAATAGTTCCGCTCGAAACTGCTTCGGCCATAACTATTTTGGCAAAACTAAGGCCGACCAAACATGGTCGCATGGATGACCATGACCCTGAAAGCTCATATATTAATGCATTTAAAAAAAAAAAAAAAATGTCAATTATTACAACTTAAAAAATATTTTTTAATAAAATTATTTTTTAAAGAGTTTTAAAGACGTATTTTGGGCGTTAAAGGGAAACTATGAAATCAGATTATTAAGGAGGTTTGTATTTTTTGCAAGTTTATTTCTTATTTTAGTTTTTTGAGTTTTTTTTGTGTTTTTAATTAAAGCCTTGTTCAATATTAAATTATGAAGTAATCAATATTATTTTTGATTTTTTATCAAGAGTATATGGTTTTGTGTATGCAGGTGCATTGAAGCTCTCAATTTGAATAATTTGTGCAATGAGGAATAAAAGGAACATAACAAGAAAATATGATCAAATAAGGGATGAAAAATGAAAGGTTATACAAAACATGATGAGGATGAACCTCTTGAAGTTCAACAAGATTGAATTCAAGTAGGGGAAAAAATTGGTGGAAATACATTTTTTGACATGGGAAATTTGATGGAGATGAATGAGGATTCACTTTTCAGAAAAATTTCATCTGAAGAAATGGTATCTGAAAGAACAATAAAAATCAATGCAAAAAAATTTGGGATGAATATTTTCAAAATTAAAGTCTGATTAGAAAAGTACAATTATTTGCTAGGTTATTCAAGAAAAAAAAATGATTCTTATTTTAGAGTTGTTAGGTGTTGATAACAGGAAAAGCTCAGGAGATAGTGTAAATCAAATAATAGTTGAAAATTTGCAAGATGCATTGAACGACATTAACAAGTCAAGTCGAGGAGCCAATTTAAGTGTTGCATGCAAAGCATTGATGACTACTTTATCTAGTAGGAGGTAAACATAGAGAAAAAAATACATGCAATTTATGATTTACTGAATGTATCTAGAAGAACTGTTCAAAGATATATCATGAATAAAAAATATGTTAGATGAAAATATTCAAAAGAATTAGGTTAATATTTTTAAACTTCCTCGAAAAGAAAAAATTTATGAAGATGTAAAAAGAAAGGTCATTGAATATTGGACCACTCACTCCTGTGTATCTTCTAATAGAAGGCATACTATACAGATGAAAGATGAAGAGACCGGTATGAAAACTGCACACCTAAAATATTTTATAGATACAACACAAAGTGAATTGTTTGAAGCATTGAAGCAAGAATTTTCAGATGTGAAAATATGTCAAAGAATGTTTGAGAGGTTGCGTCCTTTCTTTGTACGCATAAATAAGGTACGTAAAACTTTTTGTTTCTTAAATTATATTGATTTTCATCTATATTTGCAATCATATAAAAAAGATATGGCATTACTTAATTCAAATATGGTCATCCCTAGAAGTATGAAACACTTTGTGAAGTCTATTTTATGTGAGAAATCATAAGATTCAGATGAGTTCTAAGTACAATGTATAAAGAGTGCATGCAATGATTATGGAGATGTATATTATTTTCTATTGCAAATTGAGAATATTAATTTTTCAACGCTAGTTTTGTGGAAGATATTTGAATATGAGACATACCAAAATAAGACCGGAGATGAATCCAAAAAAAATGTATTGAAGGAGAGTGAATTTCCCTACCTTGAGTTTATGACTAGGTTTTGTACTATAATTTATCTACATATCCAGCATTGTCATGGTGTATGATGGCAAGATAAAAAATTTTGTGATTCCAAATTTTTTTTCCCACCAAGTTGTATTTTTTTAGTCGTAGATTGTTCTGATAACTATACATTCTCCCCTCAATCATAGCTTCAAGCTCAATATTATCATTTTGAGAAAGTTGCAATATTTATGTAAGTGACCTATAGACACACAAAATTTGATTTAGATGAGGTAGAAAGTACCAATCTAAATTAACGCATTATCATCAAGGAGGTTCATTTTTATATCAACGATGATAAGGTTCATGATAGGAGCTAGTGGCTAATTCTTTTGCAATATATTTTGAATATATTGTGAATCACGGGATAAAGGTGACACAACATTGGATTTGGTCTGATGGTTGTACACATAAGTGCATGCACTTCAATTCATTTTCATTCTCATTGATTACTTGTTAAATTATTAAATGATCATAATCTTGCACACAACAACTTAATCTTGCAGGACAATTTAAATCTACAAAAGCCTTTAATTAGCTGGCTATGCAAAATGCTAGATGCAATGTTAACTTTTTATGGAACTTCTTATAAATTAGCCATGGAAAAGGAGAGTAGGATCGAGTAGGAGCATGTGTGAAGCGTGCACTTCACCAAAATGAAACTGCAGGTACAAATGGTGTGAATATATATATATATATATTTGAAATAATATAATTTCAACTTAGATCCATTTACTTTAAACTGATAGTTCAGAAATTTACAGGTAACATGATAGAGAATTCAAAGAAAATTGTTGAATGGTGTCGAATTCATTTTGCTAGTCGGGACACCAAATACAAAAAATATTATCTTTGGGAAGTGAAAGGTAATTTATATATTTTGTTGGAAAATTCTAAATTAAAATTTAATTTCATGTTCATCTATGTTAGATAATAATTTTTGATCTAAAAATGTCCAACTTTCATTTTATATCTATAACATATATAAACCGATCTAGTCCTTACAATTGTAAAAGATTGTTTGTATTAGAAGTTTACATCAATTGACGAGTATAGGACAACACAAGCCTCTATTGATTCAACTAAGACAAAAATCATGTTTCTATGCTAACTGCATTGAGGACAATCCAATGAGTCAAAGTGAGAATATTGCAAATGGATATGTTTCACGATGGGATATGAATGATTTAATCCATATGCCTCCTTATGAAGATGATGGCATTGACATAAACATTCATGATCATATATATTGAGCTGATTATGAGAATGCTTATCTTTTAGTTGTTATAGGTGCGTGCACATATATGTTCTTTTATTTAAATATAATTTATTGTACTTTTGATTTGAATTTAATAGAATCTAGATTCGTATAGGTGATATTTTTTTGTGGTTGCGGATCCTGAAAATGTGGAATGTGTAGATTATTATCTACTAAGATGCACGAAAGAAAAATACAAGTTGCGAGAAGAAATTGTAGGTGGTGACGGACAATCATATATGACTGCTTCAATTGTTATTGAAGGAACAAATTATTGAATATATGTCTAGCCAAAAAGTTCTATATTACAATCACTTGGTTATAGAAACAAAGTTGCAGTTTGAGACATTGGAAAAAAGAGGACGTGGCAATCAACAGTGGAGGTTGCCTATTAAAGAACATGAAATTTTTTTGGAGATAATAAGAGATAGAGAGGATCCAAACTATATGTATTAGGAGCTTTAGGATAAAATTATTTTTGTAGCTCTCGTACTTTCATATTTTAACTTTATAGTTTGAACTCTTATTTAATGTATTGGATATTGGATATATGCTCTTGAACTCTACACTTTGAACTCTATAGTTATGCATGCTTAGTAAATTGTGTATTCTTTTATAATGTATATTTTGATGGTTTAATGGTTTTAATATATAGCTTTTATGAATTTTGTTATAGCTTTTATGTATTATGTTACATGTACATGTGCTTCAAGATGGTTCAATAATTTTACATGCAAAAATTATTTAGATTACTTAATTATATTTTAAAATGGTTCAATGATTTTAATATATCTGTTATGTGCATGTTTTCATTTGTATATTATGATGTATGACATCCCCTTAAGATATCCCCTTAATGGGTTTAATATATAGATTTTATGTATGTTCTTATAGCTTTTATGTATATTGTTATAGATTTTCTGTACTCTCCTTAAGACCTCCCCTTGAGACTTCCGCTTAAGAGATCCCCTTTTAAATTACTTACATGATGTAAATTATTTAGATTACGTAATTGTATTATAAAATTGTTCAATGGGTTTAATATATAGCTTTTATGTATGTTGTTATAGCTTTTATGTACTCTCCTTAAGACCTCCCCTTAAGACCTCCCCTTAAGACATGACATTATTTAGATTACTTAATTGTATTTTAATGGTCCATTATATTAGTTAAGGTTGTACATGACATAAAAAAAACTCTATAATATGAAATAACACATTCACATATAACATACATACATATATGAAATGACTAAAATGAACATGTATATATAGTAATGTCTATCTAATATGAAATGACACATTCATATATAACATACATACATATATGAAATGACTAAAATAGACATGTATATATGTAATGTCTAATATATGAATTAACTCATTCACATATAACATACATACATATATAAAATAAAATACCTACATATATGAAATAGCACACCAACATATAACATACATACATATATGAAATGACTAAAATGAACATGTTTATATATGTAATGTCTAAAATATGAACTAACATGTCTATGAAATATCTAGAATATATGTGTCTTAAATAACATGTACATATGAAATGTCTAGAATATATCCGTTAAACATGAAATATCTAAAATAGCATGTGTGCTCAACTAGGACCATATCCTGATCCATGACCTGATGATGGTCCACCTCCTCCTAATCTCTATGTGCAATAAAAGAAATATATGTGTCATGCATACACACATGTATAATAAATTAAATACTTATGATCATAGAAAAATTAAGTTTGAACAAATGTATAAATTTACTTGTCTTTCATGATGCACATGATTTCTAGGAGTTTGTAAATCTTCATATGCCTCCATACTGTCCAGAATACCCTAGAGGATATATATATCAAAATTTTCATTCAAATTATTTATGTACATGTGTAAGTTTTTTAAATACATAAAAAATTAAATAAATATATATCGTACCAGCGTGTAATGCTCTCCCGATAGCACTCAAATATGAATCATGTAAAGACACATCACTGAGATCAATCTTCTCATTTAAGGACTCCTCTAAGGGATCAATTTGATCATCTGTAAGAAAGGTGGTCAAAATTTGATGAGCTGGACATGATGAAGTGGCCTCAGTAGACTAGTGAGGTGCATCCTCCTCAACTATAGTCTATTGAGGAGATGTAGGTGGTGCAGGAATATCCTCCTATTTCTAGGCACCCGGAGAACTTGATCCAATAGATCTACTAAGAATGGTGGGGAAAAATGATGGGACCTCCCTAAGAGGAACCCCGTTGATAATCTGTAAAGCCTGATATGTGCAAAGTAGATCACTAGATAAACATACGCCCATACGATGCAACTGGTCCAAATATGATATATCTACAACCTCTAAGGGAGATGGTATATCTACTATCTTGTATGGATCATAAATAGAGGATGCATCCTATGGAGGTGGAGGAATGCCAGAATAGGAACGCAACATGTATCTCCCTAAAAGATTAGATGACATCATTAAACCTGTGTCGCAAAACTTAGAATACTAGAAAATACATCCCTCCACATACTATTATCCGGTACACTTTGTCCTGCAACTGTCATTTCCAAACCTTTTGGTATAACCAAAAGGTTTGGACCCATCTTTTCTTTCTTATGAGAGGGCACTGGGGCATTAGGCCCTCTAAATTTTCTAGATAATCTTCACCTCCCCTACCCAACATGACCAGGAAAATCTGTATAATCAAAATCGTGATGAAAATGAAATTCTGTAAACAATTGTTTGCACAAATATAATGGAAGCTCATCCTTTTGAGGTCACCTATGATGAGTGATTGCTTGTTATAAAGGCTTTGAAACTAGGCATAATCCATTAACTCGGGGATTGGACATCCAACTAAGCACTTCATCCACTTTATAAGAAACTCATGTAATATGTCAAACCCAGGGATGTTTTACTTGAAACGGGCCGGAAAAATATATGCACCAAGAACTTTCTCAACCAATCATTCTATAATTGCTGCAGGAAATAACTCCTAGAAATAAACTATCCTATGGCTATAGGAAATAAATGCTTTTGAAAGGAAACTATACTATTGCTGCATGAAATGAACACTGAAAGGAAAGATAAACTATTTCTCTGAAAGTAAATACTTGAAAGTAAATGATGGAAATGAATGTTGCTAGCAGGATGGAAGAGGGCACAAAATAACTATAATGCCTTAGATACTCTGTCTCTTGGCCGCAGGAAGCAGTAGCTATACCATGGCTTTGGTTGCAGGAGCTATTCAACATGGGAATTGAAATAACAAAAGTATAGGAAAGTGAACTAAACTAAAATAAATCTAATTATGGATTCCTCACCACGTGGCCTCCTTGGGTGAGTACCTAGAACACTCAATTACATAGAACTAATCTCAAAACTTTATTTGCTCGTTAAAAAGAATAATAGAGTACAAAGATTTTCAACAGTAAAACAACAAAATTGAATTATCTTGCAACTATCATAATACTACTACTACCCTCCATCTCACACATGAGGAGGGATTTATTTAAAGGAAAAACATCTAACTTCTAAACTTCACATGCCCTAAGTAAAGGTGGAGCTTTTATTACAAACAACTAAGAGAAAGGAAAGCTAGAAAATAGGAAATGGAATTGGTCCAGAAAAGAGGAAAGAACTTCTTAGATAGTAGATCTAACTTCCCACTCTCTCCTAGATTTCATTAGGGAAATATTATGTTTGTGAAGTCTTCAATCAACCATCTCTACCTGGATTAGCCAAAAAAATTTCACCACTACTACGTTGATGTTTCGTTCGTGTGCGTCTGCTACTGGACCGAGTCAAGCGTCCAGCACATAGACGTGCTCACCTGAATGAGATGATGGTTGCTACTTTGATGTGCTGTATTAAAACTATTAGGATAAAAGAATTCATGTAAAATAATCATTCAAAGTAAATATGCATTACCTATTGCTCAAACAGTCAATTCATTCATAAAACATGATCAGAATTTCATAGTAATAAACAAATCATATTCATCCAGATAAATCATATCAAGTAGCACATGTCCATGGCATAGGTTCAATGTTTGACTACCACATATTAACAATTTTAGAGCATAAAGTATTGGAGTAATAAAAGAAAACATAGGAAAAGACCTAGCAAAAGTTCTTCTAAGGTATCTAAAGTATGCCATTAAAATGGCCTATCAATTTTTCCCCCTACAAAGACTAGTGCTAGTCCTCAGACACTAAGAAATTCTGGATCTTGGAAAGAAGCCAAAGGTCTCCTTCCTGTGTCTCTCTAATCATGGAGTTTCCCACTCGCTATTAGAATCCATTTTTTTGCTCCACCTTCACTCGTTTTCTCAGTTCCTATTGCTCATCTATTTCATCATCCACACAGCTATACATTGGCCATAAAAGCAGAGGAGGCTCGAAGGTGAGTGGAAACCATCTCTCAGGTTGTGGATATCTTCCCTAGTGTATATACCAGCTAACACGTTGTATTGTAGCCCGTAAGTTAATCAGACTATGTGGTTCTACCTTCTTAAGTGCCATAATGAGTCTCTCACATCTTTTCCTTAATCCTTCAGCTACCCTGTCCCCGTTTGATAATGAAAATCTTTCAAATGCTGAGAAAAATTCCTCACGACTTTCTGGAATCCATTTCTTGGGTGCAGAATCATGAAATCCATAAACAATTTGCATCTAGTCACAGTAAAGTCGTCATGGTGACCGGATTTCAGGATGAAGGGGCAATGAATGGACTTTTCTAGGATTCTGTACTTATGTAATTTCTCACCATAATATATTTCATTCTAAATCCAGGAAAGGAGGGTAGACAAATGTACATCACCAATTAAAAGAAAGGGATTCCAATCAGTATTAAAAGAAACAACATAATTGTGCATGTATAACTCACATAGAAAATTATGGACACAATCAGGTGATGTGTTGTATGCAGCCACAAATTCCTGTGGGGTTTCTATGCCCGAGTTAAGATCCCAAAGGACTCTCATTAATTTAAATAGAAAAAATTTCTCCTTGAGGCATAGGGTATAAAACCGTGGTAGGGTATGTGCAAGATCATGGGGAGCCAAAAAGTGGCGATGTGAAAAAAATCCATTTTTCACTCGTCCAAAAGCGCATGAAAGCACTTGTTGACTTTTTAGTAGGCCTGGGTGTCAGTACACCTGGGCAAACCTGACACCAAAGCACAAGCCTAATCAGATACCCGATATTTTTGGGTACCCAAAAAAATTGGGTACCCGAAACCTGCGGCATAAATCAAAACCTACAAGTTGTTTTCCTCATTTCTACTGCCCGCGGCTGCATTCAGCATTTTCATTGTGAAAACATTAAAATCCTAAATTTAATTATGTTTTCTCATTACTAATTATTTAGATAATAAAAGTATATATTTTTATCTTGCTTTCATTGTACAACACATCTCAATAAAATTAATTAAATTAAACATTCGATGAAACATTATTTTTTTAGGACTTGACAAGAAAATAGCAGCACTTCCAAGCAGGGCACTTGGAACCCTTTTGTTTCTGCCAAAGATTTTAGAATTAGGTTCTTCATTCTTTTTTTCTTTTTTTTTTTCCAATACAAATTTGTCATCTCAGAGTGGTGTGTTTTGAGGATTGCAGGCAAAACAATTGTTGGTAGCCATGACTGCCAGTTTGAATCCATGGGCAGAAGAATTTGTTCCTCCTCCACAATACCCTCTGAATTTGCCATCGCAAAGTGGCGTGTTTTGAGGATTACAGGCAAAACAATTGTTGGTAGCCATGACTGCCAGTTTGAATCCATGGGCAGAAGAATTTGTTCCTCCTCCACAATACCCTCTGAATTTTCTATTGCAGAGTGGTGTGTTTTGAGGATTACAGGCAAAACAATTGTTGGTAGCCATGACTGCCAGTTTAAATCCATGGGTAGAAGAATTTGTTCCTCCTCCATAATACCCTTTGAATTTTCCATCACAGAGTGGTGTGTTTTGAGGATTGCAGGCAAAACAATTGTTGGTAGCCATGACTGCCAGTTTGAATCCATGGGAAGAATAATTTGTTCCTCCTCCACAATACCATGGGTAGAAGAATTTGTTCCTCCTCCACAATACCCTCTGAATTTTCCATCGCAGAGTGGTGTGTTTTGAGGATTATAGGAAAAACAATTATTGGTAGCCATGAC